>ML106949.1:0-24611 GCA_003697995.1 Taxidea taxus jeffersonii
AAAAAAAAAAAGTGGGGAGGAGAAGAAGTTTGGCTTCAGTGAAGAGAGAAATAGAGCATTTATTGTGGGGTAATTGGTGCCTGAAGTAGGTTGTTATTTCCTTTTTAATTACTCATCTAGGAGTGACTTGAACTTGGTGAAATACTGTTGGACAGGAAATAAGAGAGACAGCAAAGGAAACAAGGCAGAAGGAAATAGTCAACAGTCAGTTATAGAAGTAACTGTGAATATAAAACAATAGTTGGAAATGGAGGTCATTCCCACATGACTGAACTCAATTTATCTTTGAAGTAAGAAGTAAAAATATCTGTGAAGTGATGAGTACCAAGTTCAGAGAGAAGTGTTTAAGAACATTTGAAATGGCTCTAATAGAGAAGGGAAGAGAGAGCTGCACATGAAATCACATGAGAGCTGAGGACCCAAATGAGTTTTAAGATGACTCATTTAAAGGTGCATTTATATGTCTTTTTGTGCTTGAGCATGTGTGATATGTTTCCAGAAACAATCAGGTGTCAACTGTGAACATAAAGACAGCACATGTCTGGATTGGTCTAGCTTTACAGCTTTCTCAGATGGGTGTTAAGGACATCAGTGAAGCAGGGGGTTGAAGAGGGAATGGTGGCATAGGGTCACTCAGAGTGAACACTTTAATTCAACAGTTCACAAATAGAGTAGGCACTGCTAAGGGCCTGCTCAGCCATGAAACTGTGTGGCTGAGTTGGGGGGGGGGGGCAAGTTATTGAAAATCAGGTCATGGATTTGGGACAGGATGTTGGATGAGCTATACATGTGAATGCTGAAGTCCCCAAGGATGAAGGCAGGACTTGGCATGGAGGAGAAAACACATCCATTCTTCAATGAAAGAAGGAAAGAATAACAACTGGAATTAGAAGGGGGCAGCAACAATAGAGCCAGATGTCCAGTGGTATAGTCCTGATCTGAACGTGGTAAGTGAGGTGATAACCAATCTATCTCTATCCTTTTTGAAGAGAGGCATATTTAACTAAAGAGGGTAGTGCCATAAAAACAACAACAACAACAACAACTCCATGACCTAACTGCTAAGACTTTTAAGGGAAATATGCATTGAACTGAAGAAATGTGATCAACCTGGAAACAAGAATAAAAAATCCAGCATGCATGTATGCCTCTGGTGTTTCTTGAACAGTCCCAATTATGGGGATGGAACAAATCTGAGACTGAGAAAGGTGCTCCCTGATGAGGGTGAACCTGTTTCCTCAAGTTTACCTGAGCCTGCACTAAAGTCTCAATCTTATTCATATACCTTTTTATTTTTAAGGTTTTATTTACTTGAGAGAGAGTGCAAGCAAGAGAGAGAACACGAGCAGGGGTGAGGGGCAGAGAGAAACAGAGAATCAGACTCCCTGCTAAGCAGGAAGCCTGCCATGGGGCTGGATCCCAGGACCCCAGGACCATGACCTGAGCCAAAGGCAGATGCTTAACCAACTGAGTCACCCAGGTGCCCCCATATCCCTTGTTCTCATTCCACAATGTCCAAAGAACCCTCTGCAGGTTAATTCACCTTTCTAGAAACTCAGGTGCCAAAAACTACCCATTGGGAGTATTGGGTTTGAATATTGTATATCAGGTGTGGATACACTGAAAATGCATATTCTTTATTGTAATAAAATAAACCTACATTCTGATTTGTCAACTGGGTTCTCTTCAACCTAGCTACAGTGTATTAGTAATTGATTCAAATTTCATATAAGAATGATATATTCAGGAAATCACTGGATATTTTGTTTACATATAATGCTATAAAATAGAGCACCTAATATCCAGGTATTTAAAAATCCTGGGTGATTGTGTGAAACTTTTAGTTCAATGCCCAATTCTTCATTAAAACATATGTAGAAGCCTCTGTATTTTTACTTCCTCCCAAGACTAAACGCTGAAAAATACCATGTGAATATTGACTCAACTGATCTGCAGTATGTCTGCTTTGAAGTAGTCATGCACCAAGTTAATAAGATGCATTCTGAAAGGTCTGTAATTATGTAGTTTTATAGAGCACAGTAACGGAGCTGATTTAACTGTCTACTGTGCAAATATGCATGAATGCAACTTCAATGACCTAATATTTACTTAGAACACAATAGCTCCTTCAGGAGTTATAGGTGGGGGCCTAGAGAAGTGTGGGGGTGATTTTACCGATAGGTATTTGAGTTAAATGGAGAAAATAATACCTTTTGAGTTATTTATTAGCGGATTGAAAAAACTCTAGGTCATTATTCCTAAAAGTGCCATTAGGTTTAATCTAAGCTTCAATTCTATATTTATCATATTTCTAGTTCATGTTTTCCATAAGCCTATATCAACTGTTCAGATACCTGTCATCCTAATACTGAAGTGACCTGTGATTATCCATCTTTATTCACAACTCTATACCAGAGAAAAAATGCTGAACAACCAGAAGCCAAACAGAGCAGACTTGACAAATCTGGACCAAGAGTATTTGAAAAGACAAATCTGGCAAACCGTATATGAAAATTAAACACACCACATGAAAATTCCCTTGATATTTGGAACAGAACCAACAAGGGCCAAGACCCAAAATGTTCATTAGCAATGTTATTAGTCATTTATCATTAGAGGCTCCCTAACATACCAAATTTTGTTATATCTGGCTAAAATCTGTAGTTTCCCATGATACATAACTCTTAAAAAATAATTACTGATAGTGCCATTCAGCAATATAATCTTGCCTAATCTGTATTTTCATTTTAATATTATTAGAAAATAAAATGAGTCATTTATAAATTCCACTATATATTATTTATTATTATACAAAGCATGAAGAGGAAGTACTGTATTCTGTGTACTCAATATCATCATCCAAAAGTAACCCAATGAATATTAATGGTTTGACAGGTAATCTTTCATATAATTTTCTATAGCTTCAAAGACACACATACACATGTACATTTTACACTTAATGAATTATATCTTTGTGTGTTTCCTCCTTAAAAATGTGTCATCGGTCTCTTTCCAGGTTATTATAATGGTAATATTTCATAGTAATGACTGATAAGGATTTAATGATATGACCACTGATGTGCTAATAAAGTGGTTGTGTTGAGAGTCCCCAAGATCACCTCCAAGTCCAGTGATTTGTTAGGAAGACTTAGAGGACTCAGCATGAAGTTGAACTTAGAGCTATGATTTATTACAGCAAAGGTATACAAAACCAAATCAGTAAAGGAAAGAGGCACACAGAGCAAGGTCCAGAAGAAACCAGGAATCAGCTTCTAAAACTCTTCTCTCAGGAAAGTCACAGACAGCACACTTAATTCCTTCAACATTGAATTCTGACAATACATGTGAAATATTGTCTACTTGCAAAGCTCATTACAGACTCAGTCCCCAAGACTATTTTTTAAATTTTTTTTTATTTAAACATATAATGTAACCCCACCACCCTCTCCCAACACCCCTCCCCCCACGCCCCTCAGTTTGTTTTATGACATTAAGAGTCTCTTTTGGTTTGTCTCCCTCCCGATCCCATCTTGTTTCATTTATTCTTTTCCTACCCCCTTAACCCCCACCCCCCCGTTGCATCTCCACTTCCTCATATCAGGGAGAGCATATGATAGTTGTCTTTCTCCGATTGACTTATTTCGCTAAGCATAATACCCTCTAGTTCCATCCATGACGTCGCAAATGGCAAGATTTCATTTCTTTTGATGGCTGCATAGTATTTCATTGTATATATATACCACATCTTCTTTATCCATTCATCTGTTGATGGACATCTAGGTTCTTTCCGTAGACTTTTATTTGAAACTGGTCATGTAAATAACCCTCTGCTTAATATATCTAAAGAAACCAGATTCTCAGAAGGAAAGCAGGTGTTCTGCATAATGTACATGATTTCCATAGTTTAGGCACCATGTGGGCTCTTAATCAGTTAAGGAATGGTGAGAATCCTCCCAAAATCCAGCTCCCCACACACTAGGTAAAGACAGTAGTTATAGGCCTGCTATGTTGACATTTTTTCGGACACTGACTCTTAGGAAAAGGAGAAAAAGAACCCTAATTCATATCATTTGCTAATTTTGAAGGTGTAAATACTTTATCAGGGACAATTTCAACTTATTAAAATGATGACACTGAATGTAGAGTTGGGAAGAGATTCAGATAATTGACTCCTCACAAACCAGTACAAGCTGTTTCTAGTACGTCACTGGAAAACCATTATTTATGACATAATTCCTAAGTGTATGTGCCTTCAATAAACTCTTCATCAATCATTGGGCTATATATATTTATATATAGTCAACTGAAGTTAAAGTAAAAAGATAAAATAGGTTAGAAACCTTAGGTGTTAGAGATAACCCTTCAGTATCTAACTGAATGCACTGAGTGGGAGTGGTTTTCTTCCCAACAACCCACAGATGGTAAAATTTCAGAGTCACAAGGGACCTTTAAGTCAATCTAGCATTTCATAAGTAAATACTCTAAGAACCATAGAATATAAATGATCTTCCAAGATCCCCCCCACCATTAATTGTGTCAATTAGAAGAAGTACGAATCTAGTTTGCATGAGTGCTTGAACCATCATCCTCAGTAATTAGAAAATAAAATCGTAAAATAAAATAAAAAATCATTCATGAATTTCAGATTCAAAACCTTAGAGAGTTAATCTAATTCTTGATCCCATGAGAAGCCTAAATGTAGATTCAAAAATCAAAAGCTGCAGAGAAAAGAGGGAACATGTATGATGAAAAACTCTTCATCTTTCTTGGTAAAGAATTATAACATCAGTCTAAAGAAGACAAATTAAGAGATATATGATTTCATGTTTGCAAAGAGATAGCACCAGACAAAAATAAGACCAGGAAGTATAGAGGTAAACTGAAGGCTGGGGCAGGTGGGGGAAGGGAATTTAAATATTTCACTTTATAGTGTTCTGTATTGTTCTATTTTTCCATATGTATTTGTATTTTTATTTTTTCAAGATTGAATATATTTTTAAAAGACAATATCGAGGCTGGGAACACATATATTCATAGTAGTTATGTCTGGGTTGTACAAGTGGTGGTTAAAGAGATTTTTTAAATAAATAATGATTTTTTTTTTTACTTTGCATGTCTCAATTTTTCTATGTGAACTTTTATAATTTCATTATAAAAATAAATCTGTTTACTACTATTATTTTTATTACTAATCTCAAAGAGTGAAAGAAAATGATCTACCAATTGATCATTTGATATATGGAAGACACTAACCTAAGCTAACACCCTTTGGCACCAAAATTCCGGATTTCTAAATCAAGAGGATATAGTCACAGTTAAGTCCAAGAAAGTATGACTGTTTACTGAATGTTACAACAAATGTGTAGTAGATATCAGATTAATAGAGTTATCTGAAGTTAATTCTAGCGTTACAAAGCCTCTCTCTTAGTGTTCCCAGCTTGTAGTCTTCCTAATGTGCTCTCTCATTAATAATGAGCACTAAGAAAGTTGTTGGGGACATAATGGCTTTTTGGAGTACAAATAAAAATATCTAAAACAAAATATTATTAAGCTATTAGATGCATATTTATTACAAAAGAGACAATTTAAAAGATGATAATGCATAATGTGGTCACAGTAGGTTGAAAAGTCTTACACAAGTTTTCAATATGTTAAAAGACTGGAATTAATAAAAAGCAGCTTTCATTTTTTACACGAAGGTGTTCGGTATATAATCTGGTGTGCCAAATTTTTCTTTCCTATTGGAAATGCTCATAAAACTGATCTTAAGGGGGGGCGCCTGGGTGATTCATTCGATTAAATGTCTGCCTTTGGCTCAGGTCATGATTCTGGGGTCCTGGGATCCAGCCCTGTGTGGAGCTCCCTGTTCAGTGGGGGAGTCTTCTTTTCCCTCTTCCTCTGCCCTTCCCTCTGTTTGTGCTCATACTCGTGCTCTCCCTTTCAAATAAATAAATAAAATCTTTTAAAAAACTGATCTTGAGCATCTATTTTACAAAATACTTAATTGGAAACACTTAGCAAAACTTTGTAAATAGCTCAAAGATGAGATTTAAATAATATTAAAGATAAAATATTATATTTGATGGAGGGAAGAGAAGCTGAAGAAGAGAGTATGTATCTTCCACGTGTTTTGGGTAAATTTCTAGTGAGTAGGACTTGGGCTACAGAATTTATTTCAGAGGTATAATGAATCAAGTTTGTAAATTTTATTTCTTATGATCCTGTCTCATTTTTATGGTTCTCTGTGTTATTAGATTAAGACAAATCCTAGAATTACCATGTGACTGCTAAGTGATAATCATTGCTTCCCTTTGCCTTTATTGCTTTGTCTTAAAATGTCTTAGGGCAGGGGGCACCTGGGTGGCTCAGTGGGTTAAAGCCTCTGCCTTTGGCTTAGGTTGTGATCTCAGGGTCCTGGGATTGAGCCCCGCATCAGGTTCTCTGCTCAGCAGGGAGCCTGCCCCCCCCACTCTCTCTCTGCCTGCCTCTCTGTGTACTTGTGATCTCTGTCTGTCAAATGAATAAATAAAATATTTTAAAAAAATGTCTTAGGGCAGGTTTTGATGACACAGAGTAGGTCCTCTGAAAAATTAGAAAGGCTAATTGTATTTGTCCACATCTCTGGTCTCAGACAAAAATTATATTTCTGGCAGTATTTTAGAGTTTCACATCCACAAATAGTACCTTTTATATGTTAGAATAAAGGGAAAATGGGAGATGGGAAAATGTACAGGCATTGAAAAACAGAAGAGAGGCATATCCTAAATGGGTACACTTTAAAATAACATCTGAAAAAAATCAATTTATCTAACTATTCAATTATTCATTCATTTACTTATTCACCAAATGTATGTTGAAAACTTACATAGTGCTCAGTGCCAGAAAAATCTCTACAAACTTTGAAAGACTGAAATCTAATCAAGAATCACTAGGAAGAAATTGTGCTAAAATACCCTGGTGGGGATCTGGAGTTCCATTAGCTTCCGCTGGGGGACTGGATTCTAACCCCAGTATTTTTCCAGTCACCAACAAGAGGTTTCACAGTGACCAGAATAACTCCATGGAACCATAAAACCACCATTATGTGGTTTCTCCTACTTCTGTGTACATCACGTGGACCAAATCTTCTGATACTCACTTGCTTAAGTTGTGATTATATTTACCTTTGGATTCCATGCAGGAAAGAGGTTAGTTCTCAGTAGGGACAAGGCTCTAAGAATGTGTCTTTTCTTCCAGTCCTCCTTCCACACACATTCTTCCTCCTTCTCCTAACTTTACACGAAATTCCCTGAAAACTTCAGGCCAATAAGCAACTCTTTGTGAAAATAATCTTCCAGAAAAGATAGAACAAAATGGCAAAAGGCATAGAGACACTGTGTTTAAAGAATAGAAATCATTATGAGGTAGAATTTACAATTTATTCACATATTTGCAGGGTGAAATGTGGAAGAAGAAACACTTCATTGTCTAGAGTCTTCTTAAGGCCAAGACCAGGGCATATGGGTAGAGTGTACAAGAGATGCATTCTGATTCAATATAGGACTTTCTAAACATTGGAGTCCCCCAAAATGATCTGTCTTACAAAGCAATGAGTTTGGATATATACAAAATGTCTGCCAAATAATCTGGCTGGATGTTGTGAAACAAATTCTTTTATTAAGCTAGTCATACTACTTAATGGATTCTAAGAGGTCCTGTCCAAATTCAAGATTCTGTGCTTTTATACTTTGTCTTCTGGTTAGGAAAACTGGCATATTTTTCTGAAGTGGATCTTGGTTTAGTATCTCTGGGCCACAACATATGAAGATAAATAGAGAATTATGTTTTCACAAAGATGCAGTTTAACTGGAGGATCCCATATTGGCTATTTGATCTTGAAAAAGATATTTAAAGTTTCTGAGCTTCCATTCCTCACCCATTTGGGGGAATAATAGGGCAGGGCCATAAATTCTTCTTAAAAACCCTCAGAGTCACATGGTCCTTGGAATTCAGAATTTTCCAGATATTGTAATGGCAAAAGTACACTTTGTGTACATCATATAACACTACTGGCAGGACCTAAGGCCATATATGCTAATAAAACTCATTAAAAATCCTTCATTAAAACATGTAAATAGGGGCACCTGGGTGGCTCAGTGGGTTAAAGCCTCTGCCTTCGGCTCAGGTCATGATCCCAGGGTCCTGGGATCGAGCCCCGCATCGGGCTCTCTGCTCCATGGGGAGCCTGCTTCTCCCTCTCTCTCTCTCTGCCTGCCTCTCTGCCTACTTGTGGTCTCTGTCTGTCAAATAAATAAATAAAATCTTTTAAAAAAACATGTAAATATTCCTATGAATTCAAAGCAATAATATCTATAAAACAAATGAACCCATATTGATACAGGTCAGATTTTACCACCAAATAATTTTTTAATGGTTTTACACTTAAAGAAAGGCAGAATTACACCTCTCTGGGAGAATGCTGTGAGATTTAAGTCAGTTTAACTCTGGGAAATAGCATTGTAGGTGTTATCAGTGGCCATTCAACTTATTGATTTATACCTTTGTGGCCTTTATATAAATTTAAAGATTTATACATGTGACTTGGAAACTTAGCTTGAAACCAGCTTCATTAGTAGCTCTATGTTGTAAAGGATGTGTTAAATAGTATTTAATTTTTTGATGTGGTACAGGTGTACAACACCTATCATAGGCATACCACCTAATCACTCTTGGTGTACCCAGGGCCCAGCTGCCAGATCACTACTACTCCCTTTTTTCATAGATTTGCCCTTGGCCAAACAGGAACAACCTGGACTAGGAGCCCAGCCTCTGTCCCTACTCCGTGGGCCTTACCCAAAGCCAATGACTGAGACACGGGATACAGAATTTGGACCCCTTGCCTCAAATTTCTGTGGTGCCATACAGGCTTGAGCCCACTTCTTGCTTAATACTTTTTCCCACCTTCTGCTTTCTTCACTGCCTTACATCATTCACCTGAGAGCACTCCCTCAATAAATCATGCATACCAACCCCTGTCTCAAGCTCTGCTTCTAGAGAACCCAACTTAAGACAACATTCCACATGATTTCTTTACTGTTCATTCATATGCTTATTTAATTGTAAAGCTCCTAAAGCATTCACCTGTTGTACTATTACACCTGTACGTAAAAGAAAGGATACTGACCTCTGAGATTAGTCAGTCCAAATCTATTAGTCTAGTTATCCCATCTTTGTGAGCCTCAATATCCTCATTAAAAATAATCTTATGTACACTCCAGTGGATATAAAGTGTCTTACAATAACAGAACATGCACATAATAAATTAATGTTTCATGCCCCCATAAGATTCACTGTAGGATTTTGGCATTATTAAGTTCTATACACATTTGTCAATCATCAAATCCTTTTCTCCCTAGTGATGGAACATGGACCTGAAGTTTAATGAGATGAAAATCCCAAGATCATCTCTTGTAGATCTTCCTTATTGTTACATTACCTCTGTTTGCGATGGAAATATTTTCTTAATCTTGTGCTTGGAGCCATTTGCCATAGGCTTGCAACTTGTAGTCTATAAATGTTACGTGGAATACATGAGTACTCTTGTGCCTTTCCACCCTTATCTTAAAGCCAAACCTATGCCATTTCCTGATGAGCTCTGTTCAGTATAAAAAGAATTTGAGGCAAACAGCCACATCGTGTCAGAAGGTACACAGAAGCAGCTGTTTTTATTTGAGCTTTGTTGCCAGCTTTCAGAATCTCAACTGGAAGATCCTCAAGACAGAAATAACAACAACCACATGGCCTCCTATCAACCATACTCCAGGAGACCTTTTCCATCCTATTCATCTTCCTTGATGGAAAAGAAGTGTCAGGGTGCCTAGGTGGCTCAGTCGATTAAGTGTCTGACTCTTGCTTTCTGCTCATGGCATGATCTCAGCCTGGTGAGATTTAGCCACACATGAGGGTCCATGCTCAGCAGGGAGTTGGAGCTGCTTGAGATTCTCTCCCTCTCCTTCTGCCCTCCCCCTTCTTGTGTGATCTATCTCTTTCCCTCAAATAAGAAAACATTGTCAAGAATAAATTTCTGGGGGCACCTGGGTGGCTCAGTGGGTTAAGCCTCTCTGCCTTCGGCTCAGGTCATGATCTCAGGTCCTGGGATGGAGCCTTGTGTCAGGCTCTCTGCTTAGCAGGGAGCCTACTTCCCGCCTCCCGCCTGCTTCTCTGCCTACTTGTGATCTCTCTCTGTGTCAAATAAATAAATAAATAAAAATCTTAAAAAAAATAAATTTCTGTAAGGGAAATTCAGGAACTAACAAGGAAAAGACTTTGAATCACTCTTATTTATTGATTGTCTTTATTCCCAGAACAATCATGCAAACATGACATTATTAATCCCAATTTGTTGATAAATCACCCAAAGTCCAGAGAGTTTGGTAATTTTATCAAGTTATACACTAGTAAATAGAATATTACTGTTTGGACCCAGATCTGTCTGACTCACGTATCAGACTGTCTATGTACACTATCCACACAAATTTGCAAGATACTGACTAAATCCTCAAAGCTAGGCATTTTAATACCTTTCGAGTTAGCTTGAATCAGAAGATTAGGGAAGTAGAGCCTCTATAGCATGAGAGAGATAAGGAAACATTTAAATTATGCTGATAATTAGTTTCAGATTTTGTGAAATATCAACAATATATAATTTAGAATAAATGAATTTAATTATCTAGGTTTAATGCTACTTGAATCAAATTGAATCTATTAGGGATAGATGATTTGTACCTTAATAGATAATACCTTTCAGAAACCCCTAGATTTTCAATTCATACAACTATATTACTAATCAATTCCCCAACTTATGAAAACCAACATCTTTGTATAAAAAGAAGACTGAAATTTTTAGCATAAAACAAAAAAATTGTGCATTTGAGAAGTATGTAAATATAAAAGAGTTCCTTTTGTGCGGGCACCTGAGTGGCTCAGTCAGTTAGGCATCCAACTCCTGGTCTCAGCTCAGGTCTTGATCTCAGGGTCGTGAGTTCAAGACCCTGGCTGAGCTCCTTGCTGGGCATGGAGCCTACTTTAAAAAAATAAAGTTCCTTTTGTGGAGTTTAAGAGGTCAAGGGATCTTCTCAAAACTTGACATTGAAACAACACTATGTGTGGCTTTGCAGGACAGAGTAATTTGCTGAAATTTAAAAAGATGCCTACCTACATTGAGCTGTTTGATTCCTAAATGTTGTGTCATCTGCCTCCTCTAATTTTTACTTTCAGTGAAAAGAAAAAATATAAACTTTCAAAATCCAAATCCCATAGCCCTAACAACAAATAAATATACATGAAGTCATCTTTTAGTATGTCAGAATGGAAGAGAATTACGGTAGGGGAATATGTCTGCAGCCATTATATTTATTTCATTAGAATTTCATGGAACTTCACTAAATGGAACTTTGAATGGATAGGAAGCTCCCAGACCTGAAAGAAAAAGCAGGCCAATAGATTCCCAATTAGCTTTCTGAGAAGAAATACTACCTTGTGAAATACAAAAAGACAGTTGTTAACTGTATACTATATCTGCTTTAGGGTACTGTGAATATTGCATATATTTTACTCAATCTGAAACAAATGTGTAAGCTTTTTTAAAAGTCTTTTATCTGTTTTGTGCCTTCCTTTATTCTTAATGTTGATTTTTTTTTTTCTGGTAGCAGTTTCCAATGGCAGAGGGCTGGAAGACATTGGAATGTCCACAGGCAGAAGATGAGGATCATTTTAGCAATCACTATGAATATTTCTAAATAGATATTCTTGGGGCCAGCAATTCCACGTCTTAGAATTTTATTTTTCTTATAAGAATAGTGGCACTACAATATACATAAAAAGATATTCCCTTTTCATCACTTACAACTGCTAAGGAATAGAAACAACCAAACCACAGTCTGGTTACATTCATGGGCTCTCTATAAGACTGAATATTACACAACTATTAAAACTAAAAGAATGTACCAACTTGGAAAATAGTCAGTGATACATTGAGCAGAAGAGAGAGGGAGGTAGGAGCAAGCTTTCACACAGTACAACATAATATTATTTTAAAAAGAACCTCACAAATAACTGTATATATCATTGTCATGACCTAAGAACTAGCATGGCAAAGTCAGTCAAAGCCATGAGAAACTCAAAAGGATATCATAAATATCCAAGAAGAAGTGACTCTAACAGATTAAAAGAAGTAAGAAAAGAATTTATAACAGGATGCAGTAATAAATAACTGCAACAACAGAGTCAACAAAATTTCTGGAAAAAGGCCAAATAATAAATATTTGCAGTTTTGAGGTCCATGTTGCAAATACTCAACTTTACCACCATTGCACAAGAACAGCCATAGACTATATGTAAACAAATGGATCTCTGTTTATTCTTACATCTTACACCTGTGGACTTCTCCTTAAATATCTTCCTTCCATATTTCCTTTCTTGGCTTCTTTCTTTTCCTCTTCCTCTGAGGATTTTAGGAGCTTATACCACAGTCTATGTGACTTTGAAGGTGTTAGATAAGTACTTGATTAATTTTTGACCAGCTTAGCCCACTCTCCTGTTACCTTCCTTTTTATCCTTCCAGCATTTTCTTTGGGAAGAAAGAGACAGATAAATGAAACAAAGTCAGTAGTCAAGTCGAGGAGAGAGGTTGTCTGAGAGCTAGAGGGTATTTATATCATTGACACTGCTAAACAGAAAAGAGCAAGGGAAAATGACTAATCATGGCAAATAACCCCTAATTTTCAGGGGTTAAAATAAAGAAAGAAGAGATTTTTCTTAAAAATAATTAACAATCCATGTTAAGTGAAACAACAATATTTATTAGAGATTGTAGCAAACATTTTATGACTCAACAAAATAAATCTCCTTGGTAGTATTGTTCAGAAATTTACTCTTTTCCCAAATCTTTGGGATCTAAAGTTGTCAATGGGCAAAAAACAGACCTAATTTTGACTCTTCATGTCTTCTTCCCTGTGATTTATGAGGAAGGTTACAAACTCAGTTGCAATATCCAGTTATTAATGCAGAACCATGAAGTGCTACTACAGAATAAAACTGCTTAAGGAATAGAGTGTGCTTCATAATTGGAAAATTCTGCTTTTTATACATTTTAGGTATAGTTGATTTCAGGATAAAACACTAAAACCTAAATATTACTAAGATAAATAAAGTTTGGCATTGAGGTAAAAAATTACATTTTATAACAAGGGCTTACAGAAAACACTTATACACACACACACATATATATATATACACACATATACATACACACATATGTGTGTGTGTGTATAAGTGTTTTCTGTAAGCTCATGTTATAAAATGTAATTTTTATATATGTATATGTATATAAATGTATATACATATATGTGTATAAATGTATATATGTATATGTATATAAATGTAATTTTTATATATAATGTAATTTTTAATATATATATATATATATATCTGTGTGTATGTGTGTGTATTTATTTATTTATAATATATCCCCAAAATAGAGTGGCTACATTAAAGGACAATTTCAGGAAAAAATTTACTGGCGCTACCATATTTCAGGTTTTTCTCATAGACCACTTCATTCTGTCCTAACATAATCTATTTTACATCACAAAACTAAGACTCAGAGAAGTTAAGTGTCACATCCAAGGTCTTCAGGTCATGTGTTAGACCAGGCTTACATAGACTGGACAAAGCCAATTGTACATATTGCTTCCCAACTCAAGTTTACCAGCTTCTGGTCTGTAGCTTAAAATTAGTCACAGCATATTTGAAAACACTACATGGAAATTGGCAAACCCCATAAATCAGGGCCTGTTTTTGTTCCAGAGTTGATTGTTAAACATTTACCAGCACACCCCTTTATAGAGGTCATAACTGGTAAAGTTGGGATATGAAGCTAGGATTGCTAGTTTTAACCCTGAACTTCTATACAATCTCTCAGTTATTCAAATATATTTTTCACTTGAAATAGAGTTGTGTGTTTTTTTGAAATAAAACAAAAGTATCATTATTAAATGGTATTAAAATAACTCCCCAGATCAAGGAGAAAGGTAAGTATACACTCCAGTGAATATAGAATAAACCCTATAAATGTATAACATCTATAATTATATCCACTTTGAAAACTGAACACACACAAAACAGATAATCACGTCAAAAAAATGGGCAGAGGCATGAACAGACACTTCTCCAAGGAAGACATATAAATGGCTAACAGACACATGAAAAAATGTTCATCATCATTAGCCATCAGGGAGATTCAAATCAAAACCACATTGAGATACCACCTTACACAAGTTAGAATGGCCAAAATTAACAAGACAGTAAACAAAAAGTGTTGGAGAGGATACTCCAGATACTCCAGAGAGAATGGGGAGGGGGGGAGCCCTCTTACATTGTTGGTGTGAATGCAAGGTGGTGCAGCCACTTTGGAAAACAGTGTGGAGATTCCTTAAGAAATTAAAAATAGAGCTATTCTATGGCCCTGCAATTGCACTATTGGGTATTTACCCTAAAGACACAGCCGTAGTGAAAAGAAGGGCCATGTGTACCCCAATGTTCATAGCAGCAATGGCCACAGTCGCCAAACTGTGGAAAGAGCCATGATGCCCTTCAACAGACGAATGGATAAAAAAGACATGGTCCATATATACAATGGAGTATATTATGCCTCCATCAGAAAGGATGAATACCCAACTTCTGTATCAACATGGACGGGACTGGAGGAGATTATGCTGAGTGAAATAAGTCAAGCAGAGAGAGTCAATTATCATATGGTTTCACTTACTTGTGGAGCATAAGGAATAACATGGAGGACATTGGGAGAAGGAGATGAGAAGTGAGTTGAGGGAATCAGAAGGGGAGGCAAACCGTGAGAGACTGTGAACTCTGAGAAACAAAGTGAGGGTTTTGAAGGGGAGGATGGTGGGGGGTTGGGTGAGCCTGGTGGTGGGTATTAAGGGGGGCACTTATTGCATGAAGCACTGGGTGTGGTGAATAAACAATGAATCTTGGAAGACTGAATAAAATAAAATAAAATTTTAAAAAAGAAAATGATAACCCTAAAATAGTTTAATTGGAGAAACTCAGAACATGAATATATCCTTAGGTAAAACTATTTAAAACCAAATGGTAGTGTCAACCACAATGGAATTTATAAAGTAAGAGAAGTTAAAGGGAATATTTATTTAAGCAGAAAACCAGGTGGCAGTAGAAAAAAAGAAGCTGAATCCAGAAGGACAGTGTGAGAGGACCTATTGTGCAAAATGATTAGAGAAAGCAAAGAGAAAATGTTATGAAGATATTAAGAAGCCCGCAGGGATGTGCCATGTCAAACTAAGACATAAACCAATACTCTACTATCCTTATACTTACAACATGCATAGACCTGAAGATATCTGGAATTGGTTAACTTTGTTGGTATCATTCCTAGTAAGCACTCAAAGGTATCTGAAATGAATTTGTCTGCCACCAGCAGCAGCCCCCTTTTTTCATTAATAAGTAGGGAAAGACTGGGGGAAATGTGCACATATGTTAGGAAGGATTCAGAAACAATTTGGTCTTGGTTTCTCTCTTTACCTGGTTACCTTCACATAAGCAAAAATGACTTCAAAATTTTGGAGAAGAGAGAATATCAGGAATTGTAAGGTCTGCCCAGGTTAAGAAATATTACAGTGGATAATGGATTTGGAATCTATTACACTAAGCTTAAATATAAAATAGTAGTAAATAGTCGAAAAATGACCAAAGTCATGTCAGAACCAAGTATTACATCTTCAGTTCTTCTCACTTGGGTCCTCTTACATTCTATGCATCAATAGTTACAGAGATTCTAATTAAGATTTCAGGATAACCCTAGGCAGAGGGAATGTGAAGAAAAGGCCTACAATTAATTGTTAGTAGATGTAACTCAACATGATTTATGATCTTGAAATCCATAACAAATCAAGAGTTGAATCTTCTGTGTGTGTATGCGCACACACACATGTGTGCCTGCACAGTATGTGCCTACACATCTTTGCTAAAGGGCACTGAGCAAATAGACCATATGCCAAATAAATATGTCTAGAGCAAATTTTTGAGGCCAAGTCTCTGGGAAAATAACGAGGAAGGAAGCTTTGGATTGACTACAACAAACTTTTTCCCCTTCAAGTAGAGTTGAGAACATGAAGACTAAGATCAAAGAGTAAACATTGGGAAACACAACCTCTCTCCCAGCTTCTTGGCACCTTCCCCTTGCTATCTCACCAGGCACATGCTAATTCAGCCAACAGCATCAACCCCAAAGCCAACTATTGTCTCTACTATGCTTGGGGCAAAAGGACGCTAAAAGCAAATGAATGATTACTATCAATGGCTCCCGTAAGAGAAGCAACAGCTAATCTCCCAAATATCAACTTCTTCAAAACACTCACTTACTCTCACTTACACTCACTTTTTTTCCTCCCTTTTTATTGGTCCCCAAAGGAATTTCCAGTAAGTATTTTAACAATGATTTTCAAAGATGAAGGTGAAGGGTGGTCAGTTTATAAAGACCCCTGGCAGATGCCTAGGTAAGCAATTATCTGAAATATGGCTAGAACCATCCACTTGAACTCAGAGAGAACAAGAAGCTTCTGAAAAATAACCAGCTGACCTCTAGTTACACTTTTCATAGCAGGTATGAACCTCATACCTGCTTGTCAAGCATCATAAAAAACCAAGAAATTCAAAATCTGAGTCACTGTCTGCTGAATTCCCAAATAAAATACTCTGTTCTCCAAACAGTAGAGTCCTGCTAAATTATCCTTTGGGAGGCCTAAGAGGAACGTAATTGGCAGTTCGTCCCTCCAAAGCCTAACCTCAGTGTACTCTTCTGAGGTTTATTTTCTAGGATTGTTCATCCCTTTACCTAAAGCAATTAAATGTGATTCAAATGAAACACAGTTTAAGACCAAAAGAAAATATTCTCAAAACGGATCTAACCCCCTTTCTTCTCATGCCAGGAACTAAGTGATACAGAAAGAAGAAAATATGAAAAGGAGGTCATATTTTGAGGAAAACTCCTATATTATCTGAGACAAGGGTACAGATTATGAAGAAACACAGGTTAGCACCAGCAGGTGGAGCTGGTTAGAAAACTAAAAAAATGTTTACAGTCTCTAAAGATCTAGAATGTTAGTAAACTGTGGGATGGAAAGGGGGAAAAGGAGGATGAGCAGAGAATCCTAAGGCATTTATTCAGAATGATTTTCCTCTTTTAATCAGGTGAAATAAGTCCCCTTGTCTCAGTGGACTGTCTTTGGGACCTTGGCAGTCTGTGATGCTTTAGGTCTTAGGATGAAATGTGAGCATGGTATTTGACCAATGAGGGCAGAAATTTGACAGAAAATTTCAGACTGTTGGAAATAGTTAAGAAAGAGCAGAGTAGAAAACTATTAGATTATGCTATGATGATGTCTGATTATTGCCTGCCTGCCTTAGCTCTTTTTTTTTTTTTTCCTTTTGGGTGTGTTTGTAAGGAAAATCCTTTGGAATGTAAAATTCTGTGTAAATAAGGTACACTGAGAGAAGGGGGAGTTTAAGTCTAAAGGTAGACAGCTGGAGGTCAGACATCTAACAAAAGATTGAATGGTCCAGAATAATTTTTATAATATTCATTTCCAATCACAATAGTAACATCATGCACTTTTGAAATTTAGAAGTTGCAGTAAAACACGCACAAAAGAAAAATTCCTCTTTTTATCATTACCCAAAGATAACCACTTTTTCCCCAGTATTTCTGTGTTTCTGTTCCTTCTACATTCTATACTGTTATACTTAATGTGCTATTTTGTTACTTGCTTTTATACTTAGAAAATTCAGCATAAGGTCAACATTTTCAACTATCTTCACAAACTGTTTCAGAATGTGATTTTTAATGTTGTATATTGTTATCAAGTGATTATAACTAACTTAACAAAACATTCCCTTATTGTAATTATTAAATTTTGGTTTACTCTTACAAGCACCTACAGTGGAGCCCATTATGGTACTCACACTCATGACTATGAGATCAAGACCTGAACCAAGATCAAGAGTCAGACACTTAACCGACTGAGCCACCCAGGTGTCCCTAAGTACCTACATCTTTAAACATCATTTTATGGGACAAATTTATAAGACTAGAACACGTTCTAAACTTTTAATGTTCACTGCCACATCATACTACATAACAGCAATGTGAGAGTTTTATTTCAAAATGTCCTCATCCAGCATTAGACCTTATTCTTTTTAGATATCTCAGCTAAACTGATAAGTAAAGGAAATTTAAATATAAATTTAATTTCATCTAAATTTTCAACAAAAATATTTTAAATAATGTGTCCATGAATTCTGCCAGGAAGTTTCTTAATTCTGATACGTATCAAAGTATTTTTTTTAAAGATTCATTAATTTATTTATCTATTTTGGAGAGAGAGCATGAGTGGGAGGGCAGAGGGAGAGAGAATCTGAAGCAGATTTCATGCTGACTGAAGATCCCAACTCAGGGCTTGATCCTAGGACCTGTGATCACGACGTGAGGCGAAACCAAAAGTCAGCTACTTAACTGACTTGTTAAGCACACCTCTAAATATTTTTAAAAATACGTTATCAAAATTCAGGAGCACCTGGGTGACTCAGTCAGTTTAATGTCCAACTTTTGATTTCAGTTCAGATCATGATCTCAGGGTTGTGAGATCAAGCCCTGCAATGGGCTCTTGCTCAGTGGGGAGTCTGCTTGAGAGTCTCTTCCTTCTCTGCCCCTTCTCCCATTCATATTCTCTCTCTCTAAAATAAATAAATAAATATTTAAGAAATAAAATAAAATATGTTATCAAAATTCACCATCATTTTTTTCAGGAGACTGTTAACTCATTGCTTTACTAATCCATCCACAACCAGCAATTTTTCTTTTTCCAAACAGAAGAAATTATTTATTTCTTATTCTTATTCATTTATTTTTATTTATTATTCATGATAAATATTATATATTATTATTATTATTTATTCAATTAGGAGCTTTTCTTTTTCCACAGAGAAGAAATTATTTTCCCTTTCTATCACTTTATACTAGTTACTCAAGCCATGCTTAGTTAGTTCCATGCTACACAGAGAGAATAAAATTCCAAAACTCTTGAGAATCCACAAACAATAATTCTTTCATCACCTCCACATTTCATCACAAACTACATAGATATTTGTGTCAACCTAAAGCCAATCAGTCTGCCCAAACTTTTCACTAAATTGATTAAAGTAATTATAACAATAGGTTGATTTTTTTTCCTGAACATGTGTCCTAATTTTAATTAAATATTCCATCCTTATGGCTAGCTTTAATTCCTAAGAAACCCATCAGGAATGCTGCCTAGAATCCCATCCAGAATATATATATATATATATATATATATATATATATACACACACACATATATATATGTGTATATATATATATATAATTTTACAGAATAGGGAGAAATATATTTTATGGGAGAGAGACAGACAGATATATATATATTCCTTTCTCTGTGTCTGTCTCTCTCTCTCCCCATAAAATATATTTCTCCCTATTCTGTAAAATTCTATTTTCCCTTAGGGACCTGTGTCTTTCTCATGTACTTACTAGCCATTATCCATTGGTTCAAACTATTTTATTCTTTACATTAATGTATTCCTTACATTATATTCTTTTTTCCTATACATTAAGATTATCAAATGAGGACAAAGTAAAGGCTGATGTAAAAGAAAAAAAGAAAGTTTGTCACTTTATCTTATACAAAAGAATGTCATTCAACTCAGATGAGTTGTAAAATAATAACAATGTCATCATACATTCACAGAGTGCTTTACCATTTGCCATGTACACTCACGCACAGCTTTATGTCCCATTCTTAAAAATGAGCTTGGGACAAGCTGTACAGGAGAAAATTGGAGGGACTAGGTGTCACCATACTCAATTCCATAACTGTGACCCTGATTCATCTTTCCTCCACTTTAACAGCTTGTGGGT
Organism: Taxidea taxus jeffersonii; assembly: GCA_003697995.1. NCBI lineage: Eukaryota > Metazoa > Chordata > Mammalia > Carnivora > Mustelidae > Taxidea > Taxidea taxus. Next base: position 20,027 of record ML106949.1, read on the forward strand.
TTCTCTCTGGAGCTGTTGACTGGGCTCACCACTGACCACCCTCCCTTTTCCAACCACCCCACTAAAGTATCACCTTATATTTATCCTCCCTGATAAGTCCCATTCTCCCCATTACATTGAAAAGGAACTGAGGCTCTAAGAAAGTGAGGGATTCACCCCACATTACTAAAAATATAAGAATATTAGAATTTGAATTTCTACCTTCTGAATCCAGTGCTTTCAACTATTTGTGTCCTATTAGCATTGCTCCACTATTTTAGAACTACATTTAACTTTATTTTTTTCCTTTTAAGTAGGCTTCCCACCCAATGTGGGGCTTGAGCTCACAACCCTGAGATCAAGAGTTGCACGCTCTGAGCACCAACTGAGGCAGCCAGGAGTCCCATGTTTAACTTTACATGCAAATTTTCTATGGGAATAGCGAAGTGTAAAAGTTGTGCCTAGGCCATTATGTAATAAATATTATTGAGAATCAAATTAAAATTAGCTTGTCAGGTTAACACAGGATCACCACAAAGAAATCCCCACTAACTTATAACTTCTACATTTTTAATTATGGGGTAAGCATTTCAAAATATATCTATTGTGATAGCAACTTAGTATTGCCAGATTTCTTAAATAAATACTTAGCATTATTAGTGTAAAGTGTGTGTATACTGAACTCATATCCCCATCATTTAGACTCATGAATAATACATGAAGAAATTATCATATTGGCTATATTGAATATTCAATTAAAATATATGCTCCCTGGGGCGCCTGGGTGGCTCAGTGGGTTAAAGCCTCTGCCTTCAGCTCGGGTCGTGATCCCAATGTGCTGGGATCAAGCCCCACATCGGGCTCTCTGCTCAGCGGGGAGCCTGCTTTCCCCTCCCTCTCCGCCTGCCTCTCTGCCTACTTGTGATCTCTCTCCCTCTGTCAAATAAAAAAAAATCTTAATAAAAAAATATACATGCTCCCAAATATTTTATGTAATGGAAAGTTGCTATAAAAGTCTTGATCATAAAAGGTGCCAGTATGCAATCTATTTCTACATGATACCCTTAACTGAAATTTCCAGAAAAATTACAAAGAGAGAAAAAAAGTAAAAAATTATTATCTGGCACAATCTTCAGACATTTAAACAAAAAAAAAAGTCATGTTAATAAAGCTGAGACAATACAAGTGTTTGACCATCCTTGCATACATTCATAAACATACTGTTATTATAATGCATCCAAAAGTAATTATCTGATTTATGATGGATTGATAAAGAAGTGCCTTCCCTCTGCACATCAAATTTGGGTGGGGGAATAATACTTGTAATGGAAAAATACAAGACAACATAATATTTTGCACGCTGCATATAACTAGAACTACATATTGTCTGGTTTTGGTGGAACCAGGCTCTGAAAGTGGACCTCACTGATACATAATAATAATGATCAGTGAGGACCATACTGAAAATGGTCCTCACTGATCATTATTAATAATTATCATGATAGGAAAGGCGGCAGATGCAAACCATTCTTACCACCTTGTTCCTCCTTCCTCATCCACCCACCTGAACATTCCTTTCTTCTGTATTCACTCCTTAGTGGTTTCACAAAGTGTAAGACTAGCAGTGTTTTGTTCAGCTAAATCCATTTTCCCCTCTCTTGGAAACAAGACCCTAACGTTTCATTCAGGAACCCCTTTCCATTATTCTCATTCACAGGGCTCAATCAGAGATGGATGTTCATGGGCACAGTGATGAGTTCAGAGGTGGTGCTCAATTAAACTTTTCGGGAAGGGGAGGAAATCTCTCTTTTCTGCTGGACTTGACACTTGAAAGATGTAAGGGTGGGTTTGCTATCAGCCTTGTGGCCATCACCTACAGCCTGAGAATAAAGCCACCATGGAGGATATAAAGCCAAGAGACAGAGAGAGGTTCAGGAAATGATGGCATGTTTTGGATGCCTAGATCTCAGCTGAATGTTACTTCTGGGCTTTTTAGTTATGAATCAACACATTATTTTTTTGCCCCAATATATTATTTTTTCTTAATCTATGTTGAGGGGTATCATCATCAACCAAAAGAATTGTTTTTCAGGGGCGCCTGGGTGGCTCAGCGGGTTGGAGCCGCTGCCTTCGGCTCGGGTCATGATCCCAGGGTTGTGGGATCAAGCCCCGCATCGGGCTCTCTGCTCTGCGGACAGCCTGCTTCTTCCTCTCTCTCTCTCTGCCTCTCTGCCTACTTGTGATTTCTATCAAATAAATAAATAAAATCTTTAAAAGGAAAAAAAAAAAAGAATTGTTTTTCAATCCTTCTCAGGGGGTCCTGCTAGTAATAGCAATTCTGCTTTGATTTCCCCTTCTCCCTTCTGTCTTCTCCCCATGGATATTCATTTGATGATCAATTTTTATTTTCCTTCCAAGATGCCTCAAAAATCAATACCCTTCTTTCCATGGTCCTCATTCCCAGCCTTTAGACTTTCATGATCTTTTCCCTAGACTAATGTGATCACTTTCAGTCAGGTTCAATGTTCTCTAATTCATCCTTCACAATGATGATAGTGGTCTTACTTAAGCTGCAAAATAGGAAATTCAATTTATCTGGGGTTCCCTACTACAGAAACAAATAAACACACTCAAAAAGATAACAACAACAAAATAAAGGAAATGTTTAGTCTGGTATCTAAAACTCGATCTTTTCCCCTTCTATTCTTGTCTTCCAGATTTTTCTCTCCCACTGACTCTATTTATGCTGCACGTTCCTGTTCATTATTTCCAAGCCACAGTAGAGAGTTCCATATCTCTATGGAATATCTATAGAATATCTTCTGCCAGGAAAGAGTTCCATTCTTGTCTCCACCTGCCCAACTTTAAGACACAGTTCAAATTTTGCTTTTTCATTCTGTGAGGACTTTTCTAATGTGCCAGGTAAAATTATGACTAACCTTCTTTATACCTAACACCACAATGATATTAAAAACCATATCATAGCTTGTGTTACTTTTCCACTCAGATTTTAAATTCCTTAAAAGCAGAGACTGAACTTCACATATCTTCCTGCAGAAAGTGAACTATGTTTTATATTAAGACATTAATTAGTATAATCACCACTACCTGAATGTTTAAATAGATGAATACATCTTTAAATAAATACAAAGACCAAAAGTAAGACTCAATAACGTCCCATAAAAGTACTAACACATTTCTCTGAAGTTTGACAAGGTGGTTGAGAAAATTGCTTTGTTTTAATAATGCAGGATGAAAATTACTATGTTCAGAATCTTTCCAGACCACACTAACTAAAGCACAGAAGTGCTTATTGTCCCATTATTTCACATAGAAAACTAAAATCAGAGAATTCAAGAACCAAAGTGAGACCTTAAACAGTGGACCTTACTCATCCACAAATAGGGTTCTAGTAACAGTGTTTATGACAATATGATTTTTTAAGAGGAACTAATCACATTTCTCTCTCTACTGGTTTGATCTTGAGTGACTTTCCTTTCCATCAATAACATTCACCTCTTCATATGGCTATTTCTCAGCAAGCTTATTAGAAGTTCTTATTTCACCTGTGATACAGAAAATCTTTGCTGTGATTTGAGTACCTACCAACAAAACCACTATCTGACTCTGTGTCTGGAAAGAATGAGATTATAAAACAGTGCTACTGTTTCCAGAAGAAGAAACCAGAGCAGCCCCCTCTAGAAAATGAATGAGAATCAGCCAAAAAGTGGCCTGATGTTTGACTACACCTTGTGGTTTGTGACTCAACTGAACTATCTGAACTTAACTTCAGTGGGCTTTGTGGGTCAACATAGCTCCTGAAAAACACAGAGAGATCTGGGGTTCAGCAACTGGCTAGCACCAAACTACCCAAGCAACCAATCCAGAAATGGCAATTTAAAGACATGTTTGAACCAACCAGGCTCTTTCCCTTATGAAATCTAAAGACTTTGCAAAGGACCCCCTTACCTTGGTTGGAGAAATGGTATTTTCAGGGACTGTTTCCCTGTGCATATACCCATTTACAAGCCAATTCACAATTCTCTGGTAATATCTGATACTTTAATGCTCAGCCAGCATAGCCACACCTACTATATACTGGATAAAATTTTCCTGCCTTAACCAGCACTAAACTCAGCTTAACACTCTGAGTCTTTATTCTGATTTTATCATTTGCTTATTGTCCAAAGGGTTGTAAGTTGTTAAAATTGCTTCAATTCAGGCCAACATTCTAGGCCAAACCTCTCAATTTTACAGATAATGCAGAGCTCTGCTACAGAAGATTGGTTTAGTGACTTCAGAACACATACTAAAGTCAGAGTTCTTGAGCTGAGCAGGGTATGCATGCACCTTTGGTAGAAGGATGAAGCATTTCATAGTGATTGAAATCATATGCAATGATTACAGTTCAAATGTGGCTGAGATTTACAACCACCTCCCCAGGCCCATCTTCTAATTTTTTTTTTTTTTTTTTTTTTTTTTTTTGTCAGAGAGAGAGCGAGCGAGCACAGGCAGACAGAGTGGTAGGCAGAGGCAGAGGGTGAAGCAGGCCCCCTGCTGAGCAAGGAGCCCGATGTGGGACTCTGATCCCAGGACGCTGGGATCA
>ML106949.1:36272-63498 GCA_003697995.1 Taxidea taxus jeffersonii
GAGGGGCAGCACATCAGTATGTGAAACACTGAATGGGGCACAACTGGGCAAAGACCAAGGACAGAAAGGTTGCCATTAGAGAAGAAGCCCTCATCACTCTGCTTGTTGAAGATTTTGCTCAAGTGCTGAAACACACATACGAAATTCAGAGAAAGAACCAAATTCAAGTGTTTCATGATGTTAGGGCTCTATAGGAAAGCTGGCTCACTAAAAACTACTTGTTCCTTATTTATCAGCAAATGACCAGCTGCAACAGGTTGGCCTGGAACCTCTTGCTACTTGACCTCATCAGCAACCACCCTGCAATAGGTCACCATTGCTTAATTAGACAAGGGAGTTTTCAAATGTAATCTCTTTGCACTCAGCAGGCCCTGGGTCAAACAGAATCTGACTAACCTGCAGCTTGTGTTTACACAGCTTCCAACAGTTCAAAAAGCCAAGGGAAGATCAGAAGCTTATCTTCCAGCCAACAGGGGAGGGAGGGTAAGTGGAATTTGACAGAAGGTTGTAATCATCCACATTGGGGGTTGAGGGGAAGGCCTGCTCATCTGTTTTTAAGCGTGTTAGGACAAGATGTTACATTTCTAGAAACCCAGATGCAGAAAAAGGTGGGCAGATGGCATTCTTGTGGTTTAATTAAGAAGGAAAGTAAAGATCTAACGTAAGGCCAGCTCTCTTAGCTGGGCCTCCTCTTGAGAAGCAAGCGTAGAGGCGTGGGAGGCTGATGGAGAGGATGAGCCCAGTGGGATGTGCTGGCCAGCGTGTGGCAGCTGTTCACGGTGAATCCTATTCTAGCTCATGGCCATATGTTCCAGCCCTTTTGGAAAATTACCTCCAAATAACAGATCACGAAAGAGCAACTCTGACAAGCCCTATAATTTAGTCCCAAGAGGAAATTCTTCATTCATCAAGTGTGCAGGAGGCTAAATTAGTTCTATACCCACGTGGGCCCTGGTTGGCAATTTTGTGATGGTGAGCCCTACCTTCGGGAGGAGTCCAGCCAGAAGAGATGGTGGCCAAGGCCGGCCTGGTGCCCAGCTGGGTCAGACCACATACTGTACCACAGAGTTCCTGGGGAATATCTCTGGGACTTCGTTCCTGTCACTATTTTTTTTTCAGATGCACATTTTTAGGGTTTGTGGGGAAAGAGTGAATCTGCTCCATCTCAGCCTGAGGTTGCCAGAGCATTCTTCACCAGAAGGCAGACCAGACTTGTCAGAGTGCAAGGTGGGATTAAAGTTAAATATAACCTTTAAAAGATGCTCCCATTTCATTCTGTTATTAAGCCAATATACCAAATAATTATAAATACACTTATATATTATACACAGATTTTTTTTAATTCACTGGTTTGTTTTGTTTGCTTTTGTTCTATGAATCTATTTGCAACCTAGAGTACAGCTCCACTGTTAGTGCTCATTAAAAATAAAACAAAACACCTTAGAAAACATTCAGAAGATAGACTGAGAGGACATCTCTTTTCCTCCAGCCAAATCTTTATTTTTATGGACTTTGTTTTTTCTTTTAATTGAGAGGTAGTTGAATTCCTCAGCTGTACTGGACATTTCAGGAGTCTATAAATAAGCCAGAAGTCTTCTTTGTGCCTAATCAACAGGTTGCCTAAAACAAGACACTTTTTTACATTCCCTACATTTTAAGAATTATGTTGCTAAAATTGGCCTACATTCCGAAGTTAAAAATCTTGTTTTTCTTCTTAGAAATCGGATTCACTGCCTCCATCTAGGAATCAGAATAAAATGACATGCTTCTCCTCTTGGTATCTTTTCAATAATCTCAAAAATGCCAATCTCATCTGTATTTGAGAGACTTCGTTATGCTTAGATATTATGAGCAGACATTCTCTCTGTAAATCAAGTCTGCTCTTTGAATCCATGAACCATGACAGGCAGCACACATTTGAAAAGAAGGTTTACTAATTTGGGGACAAAATTATTCTGTAGAAATAGAACATAAATGCTTTCACAAATAGTAAAGCAACAATTCAAAAGTAAAATTAGAATTAAAGTGCTATACATATATATAACTAAGTTCAAATAAGACTATGCAAATAGAGTTTGTTGATTGGTACAACTTTGTCCAACTATTTGTTTCCTGTTTTCTGTTCCCCCATGCCCCTAAAGACTGATGCTGGTGTTACATCTCTAAATTTGAACTCATAGAATGTCAAAATGTGTCAGCTATTTGCAGGACAGAATTCTCTGCTCTGAAAAAAAAAATTCTCACTAGAGAAATTCTTTAAAGTATACTGAAAAAAAAATCCCCGAAAATGACTGTACCGTATTTATTATCAATTGTGCAGACTAAGAAAAGTAGGTTAGTATATACAACTTAGTCAAGGTATTCATGTCCAATGAGGCATCCCCATCATCAAACACTTATCTACTTTTTAAATTTCTATTCATATTTTTTTTTCCTTAGAAGACAACTTGGAAGTCACTACAAACCATACATGGTCAGTAGAGGAGAAGATAAAGCTGAATTCATTGTTCCCTCACCTGGGTGCCCAGAGTTTAGTATGTATTTCACAATTCACTATTTAAATGACAAACAGAGGCAGGGCTACTGGTTAAGTCTGTGAGATAAGCCAAGAAACAGGTTTGTATTTCTGACATCATTCAAAGTCAGATAAAAATATTAGAGCATAGGGGCGTCTGTGTGGCTCAGTTGGTTAAGCATCTGAGTCTGGATCTGAGCTCAGGTCTTGATCTCAGGGTCATGTGTTCAAGCCCGCATTGAACTCCATGCTGGATGTGAAGCCTACTTTAAAAAAAAAAAAAATAGAGCATAACCACTGGTCTTGACTCACACTGCAGAGGCTGTAAATCCCAGATCCTGAGTATGGCAAATGGAGGGTAAAAGTCAGGAGTGAGCTCAAGTTTCTGTCCTTCTTTGACCAGTGCCTTATCCATTTGTCATGTTGAACATCTGACATTGAACAAAATCTCGACACGTTGTTATTTTCTGGCAAGAGGTCTCCTCTAAGAAGAATTTGTCAGTTTATGATGAAGAAATGAAAGATTCTGAAGCATGACATCTTCACACCACTAAGAGAAACTTGTGGGTATAAAGCAAGAAAAAGTCTATCTCAGTATAACTGCAATATATACTTTCATTTATTTCACAATCCCTGGCCATGCATTATATACCCAGGTACTATTCTATTTGATGATGATATGTCAGGGAATAAGACAGATAAAGCACCTAGGGTTTTTTTTCTTCAAGTGGGCTGAAGTGTTTGTGAGGATGATAGGAAAGAGAGAGTCAAGAAGAAAATAAATCTGCCAACAAGATCAAATCATGTTGTGATGTACACTATTGGGAACAGCATAATATGCCAGAAAGTGACTTGATGGCTGCTGCAGTTGTATGGTTATGGAAGGCCTCTCTTAGGAGGTGATATCCAAGCTGAGGCATGAATGACAAGGATGTGTAAGCCATGTGAAGAACAGGGGTAAGAGGGCAGGCAAAGGAAAGGGCAAGTGCAGAGGCCTAAACGCAGGAATGAGCTTGGTCTATTCTGGGAATGAAGAGTATGGGGACATTGCAAGGAAGGAGAGAGTATACCAGAGATGAGCAAGCACCAGAGTATACACAGCCTCATCAGCCTAGGTAATGGCATGACTTTTAAGTACCATGACAAAGTACTAGGAGGTTTTAATTTGGAAAATGGCATGACATGACTTAGAATTTTGGAACATTACTCAGGCTGCTGTGCCAGGGAGACCTGAAGAGGACACAATGGAAAAAAAGAAGAGGCTATCACAGTGGCCCAGGTAAGAAAAAATGGTGCTTGTCCAGGAACCAGGACAAAGAAAAATGTGAGTCAATATATGTAGGACATACTTTCTTAGTAACACGGGTAACTTTTTGTTGATAAGCAGGATGTTGCAGGAAGGGAAGGAGCATTCAAAATTTTCATGTTTGAGAAGGATTATTTGGTCCTTTTCTACCTAATGTATTCTGCCTATTCTACCCACTGACAAAGGAAAAGTTAATTGCATTCATCAAATCTTTCCCTCAGTGCTTACCAGTCTATATTTCAACAAAATTTCACATCCTTTACATCATATTTCAAGTAAGAATGGTATGTTTCTCTTAGGACAATAAAGACCATGATTTATGTGGCTGCTTAAAATTTTCAAATAAAAGCTTGGCAGTCAGCACAAGACACGAGCAGTTTCATCTCCCAATACATTCCTTTCAATGACATTGTGTTGTGCAAGAAGAAAACCAAAATGATGTTTACTCTGACCATAAATTGTGGAAATTGGAAAACGGTCTTCACGTAGAGCTGATCAGCACTGAGTGCAGAGGACATGCCATGAGAACCCACAGTGTAAAAGAAATGCATGTAGGGGTACCTCATGCATGTGAGTGCATGTGGCTCTCACATGCACTGGGTGGCTCAGTGGGTTAAGCCTCTGCCTTCAGCTCAAGTCATGATCTCAGGGTCCTGGGATAGAGCCCCACATCAGGCTCTCTACTCAGCAGGGAGCCTGCTTCCCCCTCTCTCTCTGCCTGCCTTTCTGCCTACTTGTAATCTCTGTCTGTCAAATAAATACATAAAATATTAAAAAAAAAAGAAATGCATGTAGAGCTTGGATCTCTGAGGAGACTGTGGATGAGAAAGTGCCCTGCCATCTACTGAACTAGGTAGATGTTTCCAAGAGGTGTTATTTGTTGCCTGACCACGTGGCAAGCTCTCTAGAACAGTGCTGTCCAGTAGGAACACGATGTGAACTACATACATAAATTTACATTTCCTAGTAGTTGTCAAAAATTTTTAAAAGTGAAGTTAATTTTAATAAAATATTAGATTTAACCAAGTATATCTGAGATAGTCATTTCAACATGTGATCAACATGAAAATTGTTAATGACATATTTTACATTCTTTTTTTCATACTAAAACATTGAAATTTGAGTATAATTATCTCAATTGGAATAGTCACATTTCAAGTGTTCACAAGCCACATGTGGCTAATGGCTACTGTATTAGACATCACAACCCTAGAATACATATAATCTCCTGTCAGCAACAATTTGCTCTCAAATATGCAGGAAGAAAATAACTGATGTCACATCATAGATGTGAACCATTGGTAGTTCATAAACAGGCATCCAATAACTGCCTAAAAGATCTGCAATGATATAACATAAAAAATGACAACCCTGACCTTTGAGAAAATACAGCAACATTTTAATAACTCACAGCTTAATTTGGACTATGTTTTGATGTTTCAACTTTTTGGTTTATTACACTTGGAACCAAAAAAGAGATGTAGGAAAAACGAAAAATTAAAAGCTGATGTTTTTTATTCTTTTTTTTTTTTTAAGGATAAAGCTGCAAAGGGACAATCAAATTATCCCTAAAGTATTTTGCAGAGCTATGGAACATCTACGTCTGAACTTACCCTCCCGCCCCCATGTTCAAATAATTATAGCTAGTTGTGTCTCAAGGAAGAGAATCTGTATGACAAGACTGCAGCTAGGTGCCAAAAGAGATGTTTTGGTATTTCCAGGCTGCGGGGAGGTGATATGATTCTTTTGGCACCACAGGAAGGGCAGAGGGCATACACCTAAATAACACATGCCTCCTGACATGGAGGTTCTATACCAGTATCATCAGCACCATTGTTACCAGGTGTGTCTTGGGATGGGCTTGAAGACTAACATCTTTGCAAACTATGAGGCTTATGCAAGGTGACATGAATTGATGATGCCAATGTAATTGTTTTTCCAAAATCAGTCTGAACACCATATTTACAATTACAATTTATTAAAACTGCAGTTAAGTCTTGTCAGCAAAGTATAGACTTAAGTGAAGAACAAACACATGGAACCTTTCAGAACTAATCACCCTGAAAAAGCAAGAAAGAATGGTGACACAGGGAGAGAAACTTTCACAGAGTGGAGGAGTAATTTATGGATCTTTTCAGGGACAAACCATGACTGTTAGATTGGACAGACTCTCTTATTCCTAGGGCATGATCAGTGAAAGAGCATTTCCTAGGAACACAGCTAAAGACTTCACAATTTTCCAGAGGCTGCATCCATACTTATCCTCAATTCATCCTGTTCTCACAGGCTGTCTCCTGAAGGAACAGCCACAAACCCAGTTAATTCTACAGCATCTTTTTTCCTAAATGTTAAAATTCATAATTCTTTTTATAAGGAAAAACTTGATATATCAAGGAATCATATTTTCAGTGAAGGAAGAAAGAGACTGAAGTAAAATAAGTCTGAATCTGGTGGCAAGTTTTATTTGGTTTCCACTATCTGGGGCAACAAACTAAGTTTGCTTAATAATAAATAAAAGCATCCCCACTCATGAACACTTTTTGCAATGCATAAATAATAAGCAATAAGCAATTTCTAATTTGAGACCCTGATCTTGTTTGCAGTATAGATTGCTTTGGGGAAAAGTTGCATTTTTAAAAAAGATTATTTATTTACTTATCTGAGAGAGAGTGCACAACAGAAGGAGTGGCAGGCAGAGGGAGAAGCCGGCTCCTTGCTAAGCAAGGAGACTGATGTGGGACTCCATCCCAGAACCCTGGGATCATGAACTGAGCCAAAGGCAGATACTTAACAGACTGAGCCACCCAGGCATCCCTGGGAGAAGTTGCATAACAAAAAATTTTTTTGTTTTTTAACAAAAAATCAGACGGAACTGATCTTACCCTTTCCCCCTTCATTCTTTTCTTTCCTTGGAACATCCATGGTAATACACCACTTAATCCCACCCCCCAGGCTCAGAAGACCCCACTGATTGCCATTTGCAACCAGTTGCCAATTGCCAATTGTTTCCCTCAATCTCTTCTAAATGATCATTTCAGTCTCTGCTTGAACACCCTGACATCGTTTTTGTTTTTTTCCCTCCTTAACGGTGAGCTCTATTCATTAGAACGTTTTAACTTATGTTGGAGTCCAATGCTTTCTACATGTATTTCCTGGCCTCCGTTCTTAGTAAATAATGGACAAAGATAATCTCTCATTCTAGACCCTTAAGAATAGGATTAGCAAACATAGAACAAGTTTATAACATGATTCCAGCACTTAAGAAAGATGGAATCTAAGGAGAAAGGCAGAATGAACAATTAATGAAAAGTTAGCAACTAGACAGGGTGTATGGCTCTGTGTGCGATGGAATTAAGAGTCCATAATGGACAGGTAAAGTAGGAAAGATTGCATGGAAAAGAACAAGCCTAGATAAGCAGAAGTAAAATAGAAAACATCTAGAGACATAGCCGAAGGAGGAGCAAGGAGGCAAGACAATTGTAGGAATTTGGATCAACTACAGGTCAAACACGAAAGAACAACTAGTAAACACCTGCTGATACAGATAAACTGTTTTCCACTAGTCGACTCATGTGTACAGTGTTTTAGATATCTGGCAAGTCTAAATAATTTTAGGAACACTTAAAAAAATTAAAATATTAAAATAATTTAACGCAAGTATTAAACATTTAATGATGTTTTATTTTTCAAGTAGCTTTATGCTTGCTTTGGACAGCTATATAGCATGCACATCAATTTATGTCAAATTTCACATTATATCAGTCGCTGCAAAAAGGCAGTTTTTATCCTTTTCTTGTCCAAGGTATATATTTTAAATGTATTTTACATTTTTGTTCCTTCACTACCTGTCAGCAGTAGGATACCTTAGTTTCTCATTTTACTATAAACTTTTACAGAATCATGCTCACACGTAGGATAAATCCTATGCCACACATCAGGGAAAATCAAATCCACATGAGATACCACAAATCAAAATTTGATATCCACAAATCAAAACCACATGAGATATCACCTCACACCAGTCAGAATGGTTAAAATTAACAAGTCAGGAAAGGACAGATGCTGGCGAGGATGTGGAGAAAGGGGAACCCTCCTACACTGTTGGTGGGAATGCAAGCTGGTGCAACCACTCTGGAAAACAGCATGGAGGTTCCTCAAAAAATTGAAAATAGAGCTACACTATGACCCAGCAATTGCACTACTGGGTATTTACCCTAAAGATGCAAACGTAGTGATCCAAAGGGGCATGTGCACCCGAATGTTTATAGCAGCAATGTCCACAATAGCCAAGTTATGGAAAGAACCTAGATGTCCATCAACAGATGAATGGTTAAAGAAGATGTGGTATATATATATATATAATGGAATACTATGCAGCCATCAAGAGAAATGAAATCTTGCCATTTGCAATGACGTGGATAGAACTAGAGGGTATTATGCTTAGCGAAATAAGTCAATCCGAGAAAGACAACTATCATATGATCTCCCTGATATGAGGAAGTAGAGATGCAATGTGGGGGGGTTGGGAGGTAGAAAAAGAATAAATGAAACAGGATGGAATCAGGAGAGAGACAAACCATAAGAGATTCTTAATCTCACAAAAGAAACTGAGGGTTGCTGGGGAGAGGGGGGTCAGGAGAAGGTGGTGGGGTTGTGGACATGGGGGAGGGTATGTGCTATGGTGAGTGCTGTGAAGTGTGTAAATCTGGTGATTCACAGACCTGAACCCCTGGGGCTAATAATACATTATATGTTTATAAATATAAGTAAATTAATTAATTTAAAAAAATCCTATGCCACATAAGATTTAAAAAGTTATAGCCAATCTGCTTTTGATTTAAAAGAAAGGTGTGCCATACCCTCAAGCCTAGCCTTTCTAACTGACATGACAGCAGCGACAATAGTCACAAATATACAATATTAAGGTTGGTTTTATCCTGCATCCAAAAAACATCCAAAAAGATGTTGAATGACTCTAAAAATTTATGTTTCAGTTAATCTCCTATTTCTCCATTCAAAACCAAATGGCCAATAATATCTCAAGGAGGCTGGTAAACAAACATAGTTAGATTAAAGAAACAGTACAGAATTGAAATGAAACTTGTGGCTTTCCTAGGATTTTTGGCAACTAAGGTATAATTAAGTAGGCCCAGGACTGAAGAGGCCTAGATTTGAATTCCAGTTTCGCCAGTAGTTAGGTTATACAAACATGGGCCCACAACTCTGGATGCCAGTTTCCTAATCTGTTAAGACAATTATGATAAAGATGAAATAAAACATTTATATTTGAAAAGAACCTTGCAGAGTGCCTGGCACATTGCAGTCATTCCAGGAAAACTCTAGTTCTTTGACTCATTTATTCATTCACATACCTCCACTAATATAAATAAAATAGACACCCAGTTCTTTCTAAATTCTTTTACATTGAAATAAAACTGAAGAAGTAGAATCAGGGTTTATGTGGAAAACATTGCAATTTGGGCAGTGTGTCACATACTTTGCTTCTGACTTCCTACCAAACGGCAAGGCCATCTGAGCTGGCTTCAATCTTTTAAGCAGGGTTGCTATATGTCTTGTGCTGACATTGCTACCTGGATCTGGAGACAAAATCCTGGATGTCTTCCGAGGAGACTTTCAGGCAATCCCATGGCGAGGTATAAGGGAAAGCCATTACTGGGTCTCTTATGTGGAAGAGGTTGACCATACTTATTTCTAAGGTAACGTTCGCTGTAAAGAATGGCTGCCAGAGGCAAAATTATAATTCCTAAACCATTTCACTTACTCCTGCAAATCAGATTTGCCTCACAAATGCTACCAAAAAGTAACCGTTTTCCCTAATATCTGATAGTGTTTCACTTACCATCCAATTCTAAACATTAATTTTACTCTTTTATAAGGTATTTTAAAACTATTGTCTTATGGTTTAAATCTGATCTGTCCTCTAATCTCTGGGCTTTAAATTGCATTAGCTATTCTTCAGAAATGGTTCACAATGGCTTTATCTTTATTCTTTTAATTATCCACTGAAGGGCCCATTTCCAAAACCATCTCAAATGCCTTTTGTCCTGTCCAATGAAGTTTCAGAACATATGCATGAATAGCCTTCAGTTTTGGATTTTGACACCCAAAGTGTTGCAATATTTCAGACTTTTTATTAAAAGTGAACTTGGTCTTAATCTTCATCTAAAATGGGTAAACATTTACATAAAACTTTTATATAAATGTCTGGCTGTAGAAATATTTCATATGCGTATATTGAACACTATGTAGTTTTAGAAGTTAAACAGAAAATTAAATAGGTCATCTTTATAAAAGCTCAGAAACCTTAATGTAATTTGTGTAGCCTTCTATATCATCAAACTTTAGCTCGTGAGCCTTAAATGACTATGATTTTTATTTTTAATTTAAATGAGAAAAGTTAAAGAAGTATCTGTCATTCCTTTTTCTCCAGGACTAATAGAGCTCCCTGGGGTTATAGGACCAGGCTCTTGAGTGGCCAGTACAAATAAAGCACTACAGAAATCTTCCCCACAAACAATCTCTGTGTCCACAACTTCAAGAAGTTAGGAATGGACTTTATCTCAGCCAGGCTGACAATGATAAGATTTCAAAAAGGAGAGAAGACTGACCACCCACAGCCCTGCTGTCTCCAGAGCAGATCTAGCTAGACTTGCAAATACCACTATCACTGTACTAGTAGCATCTCCAAACTAACAGTCCTGTTGATTGGCAGGACTTCATGGAGTTTTATCTAATTGTCTGAGAACAGGAAGGAAAGCAAAGCACAGAAAGCACACACGCATTTTCATTTAAATGCAGACAATTTCTACCTTTGACCCTGGGGTGGGGGGAAGGGGGGCACAGATTTACTCACACTGGTATGTTGTTTTTGTTTGTTTGTTTCTTGGAGCCAATATACCCTAAACAGAATATCTCTTGTGATTTCTTTTTTTTTTTTTTAAAGAATGCCAGAGAGATACTAAACTGAGGACCTCCCCTTGGAAAACCACCTGGGAACTGAAAAGACATGTCTACGTGTGCATGAACACTGCCAAAGGTGATATGGTGGCAGCTGACAGCCCAGGAAATGAATCACTGCCTTTGTCAGTTTCTATTTTGTCAGCAAAGGAAAAATTTCAAAAGTAACCCACAAAGAGAAATCAATAAATAACCTATCATCCATTTCTGGGACCCTTGTTTCTAGTTTCCTCCATGTCTCCCACCCCTATTATTAAATGAGTCAATGGTGGAAAAACTCCAAATGTCTCATGTCGAGTTAAATTGGGTATTAAATCATCTTAGTCTCATTGCATATGGCAAAAAAGAAGCCATCAAAAAGAACATACTGGCACTGAGAGAAGTGAGAATTTTGAGCAATATACTATACTCTAACAAAATAATCCTATAAATTGAGAACACATTATGCTCCTGCACAGCACAGCATATATATGAAAAAGAAATTTAGTTGCTGAAAAACATGAGATATTCTCCTCTGCCACTGATCAGTTTGCTGGAAGGACACATACTTTGTGGTTAGTAAATAGCACTTTTTTGGTTTATAATTATGTCTAATTCCTTGCCAGTAAAGCATGATGAAACCTTCCTCACTTAACCCTCCAAAAACATCTAAAACATCCAAAGATTTAGTAGATCATTGCCAACATACTCATACATCCAACAGAAGTAATCCAGAAAATTATATCAGCACCTTCTCAGGCAGAATAATGCTTAGATTTATTCTTACAGGGCCACGTTGTGAGCTGTGTTGAAGATATCTCAGATTTTACCTCCTGGCCATTCAGATTCACAGACACTATTTTTACCTTCTCTGAGTTTCCTGGATGACTGAAGTCCTTCCAGTCTTCAGTTAGTCATATCCCACACTCTACTAATTCTCAGATGCTGGAATAATGACAATGACTGACATCATGATGAACTTCTGAGACTGAAGTCCTATCTTTTTCAATGAGGACATAGTTACTATTTCACAGTCATCCCAAACTACCTCTTCCATTTGGTGGCAGAGGGTCAAGAGGGCAAGCTTTAGAGCAGCTATTCTTAAGTTCCTGATGTAGGGAGTGGGAAGGTTGTAAGTTGTTTTGACCAGGTCACTCACTTAGAGCTCACTTCCCATAGAGGTTACATATCTTTTCTATCTTCCTAAAGTATTCAGTTAAAATTAAGATGGATAATTCTCTAACTCATATTAAGAAGGAGTCATCATTTGCAAGATCTTGGAAAGTCCCATGTTAAATGCCACTGAAAGCCGCAGCTCCCATCTAAAGCTCAAAAGCGATTTGGGGGCCATCTAACCAATTTACAAGTCAGCCAAAGGTGATGAGAATAAAACACAGTCTCTTCCTCATTCTGCTTCACCAGGCACAGCTGCAAATGTCAGCATCCAACTCCTCTCAAGCAGCCTTCCCTGGCTGTATCTCCTTTTGATCTGAGCTTTCTTTTCACTCTTTGGAGATTAGCTAGCACACTTGTTGGTGAGACCCACTTTATATGGCTTATCTTTGCAGTGCATGGGTTCATAAATGCCCAGGGGTTAAAGCATGTCTCCTGAATGACGACATCCATGGTGCTGTGCATGAGGCTAGTGACT
This sequence comes from Taxidea taxus jeffersonii, assembly GCA_003697995.1. Classification (NCBI taxonomy): domain Eukaryota; kingdom Metazoa; phylum Chordata; class Mammalia; order Carnivora; family Mustelidae; genus Taxidea; species Taxidea taxus. Next base: position 48,702 of record ML106949.1, read on the forward strand.
GCCTAACGCCGTCCTTCTACTTTGTCACGCATACCAAGACAACAATGCCTTTGGTCTAAAGACAAAAGGATGGAGACTTGCTGAGAAAAAGAACATGGGTATTGTGGACATTGCTGCTATAAACATTCGGGTACACGTGCCCCTTTGGATCACTACATTTGTATCTTTAGGGTAAATACCCAGTAGTGCAATTGCTGGGTCATAAGGTAGCTCTATTTTCAATTTTTTGAGGAACCTCCATGCTGTTTTCCAGAGTGGTTGCACCAGCTTGCATTCCCACCAACAGTGTAGTAGGGTTCCCCTTTCTCCACATCCTCGCCAGCATCTGTCATTTCCTGACTTGTTCATTTTAGCCATTCTGACTGGTGTGAGGCACAATAGCCAATTTATGGAAAGAACCTAGATGTCCATCAACAGATGAATGGATAAAGAAGATGTGGTATATATATACAATGGAATACTATGCAGCCATCAAAAAAATGAAATCTTACCATTTGCGACGACGTGGATGGAACTAGAGCGTATTATGCTTAGCAAAATAAGTCAACTGGAGAAAGACAACTATCACATGATCTCCCTGATATGAGGAAGTGGAGATGCAACGGGGGTGGGAGTTAAGGTGGTAGGAAAAGTAAAAATGAAACAAGATGGGATCGGGAGGGAGACAAACCAAAAGAGACTCTTAATGTCATAAAACAAACTGAGGGGGGTGGGGGGGAGAGGGGTTGGGAGAGGGTGGTGGGGTTACATTATATGTTTAAATAAAGCTTAAAAAAAAAAAAAAGAACATGGGATTACAAGGAGTTCCCAGTATAGAACTAAGTGCTGTCAAAGGAGAGAAAATAAATAATTCACATGCCAGAGAATGGCAACTCTACATGTCAGTCAGTGGCAAGCAACATGAAATGGATTTAACCATGTGTATCCCACATTTAGGGGTACTTCCTGCTATCATCATGCTTCAAGCTATAGTATTATAAGAAAGAGAAGAATTCATAGTGCACTGGAATCATACTTCTTGTGCAAAATTCATGTTGGAACTACTCGTGTAAAGGGGCTCCCTTTTCCTATTTCAACAATGCAGAATAAGGAAGGGAAAAAAATAAATATATACACGCTAGATTACAAATGGAGGCTAGAAGCATTAAAATTAATGAGCAGTTGCAGTTAGCTCTAAAATTCCAAGAGGCACCTGGGTGGCTTATTGTTAAACATCAGACTCTTGATCTCAGCTCAGGTCTTGATCTCGGGGTTGTGGGTTCAAGCCCCGTGTTGGGCTCTATGCTGGGTGTGGAGGCTACTTAAAAAACAAATAAATAAAATGCCAAGATTGTCTAATGCTAGTTTGGCATTTCTATATTATATTCCTATTACTATATTCTACATTATTAGACTATTCTACATCACTATGTATATTTGTGATTTACAAATATCACTATATATTATAGTGTAATATAGAATATAACTATATACTATATTATTGGATCTGTATTATTAAATTCTATAATATATTTCTATTACTATATTCTGTTCCTTCCTCTTTGCATGAGTTTAAAAGAGAAACTTCAGAAGTTAGGAGAATTTTCTGACACATAAATTATAAGATAATTTTATTCTTTACTATCAAGAAAGCCAGTAGACCCTGAAATGTTAAAGGCATGCCCCAAAGAAGATTCAGAATAAAACTGTTTTGACATCATTGTCAAAGTCAAAACATTATGAATCTCCTCCATTTCATCCTTTTATTGGAGTCTTCATGATACCAACAACTCCTAAACATATTTTCTCCATCAGACCCTTTGATACCAATTACTTCTGGGCAAATTCTAAGCCCATAGCACCCACCCCCAATTCCACTCTGGACAAAAATTAAAAATGAGGTAACTGCAAAGTATAAATAACTTGGCTTTGCCATGTTAGTTCTGAGCAGACCTGAGAGCCTAGCCATTGGGGTGGAACACAGCAACTGACTACTGTATCAGAAGCGGAGAGCATTTGGCCTGAACTATATAATTGGCAATGTCTTATTGAATTGCAGACCACAGCAGGAAATCTTGGAGTGTAAGAAATTATTCTGAATAAAGGAATAGCCATATATCAAGGTCAGTTGATGGTTTCATATTTAAGGTGGGTATTAACATACATTTATCTCTTTTCCCACTCAAAAACCCATATGAAAAAAAAATAAAAAGAATAAATTTAAGGAGCCCACCTGGCTATATCATCCACTCCCAACCTCCCTCCTTCCCACCCTACCTGTTTCTCTTTAGAAGCAGAGAGCATGTAATTACCTTCAGGGTATAATTTGTTCCCAAATATCTACCTCAATTACTGATATTGATAAATTAAGCCATCATTTGCAAGTATAAACAGATATGCCAGAAAAATCAATCTAGTATACAAGAGACAAAAACTGAACAAATGAACTAACTCAATAGAATAGGGAGAAGACAGAGCACAGGAGACAACTATGAAATAAATGTAATTAGTCTCTTCAGATCAATAACAGTGCATATCATGGAAATAGGTTTGGGTGCGAGCTCCGAGTATCTGTAATCAAATATGATTATCAGGGATTCCTCATGTACATTAAGATTTTACAAAGAGAGTCTTAGATCATCTTTACAGTCTCCCAAGCCGAGAACTCATGATTCTATTTCAAGTGCAGTTCCTGGGTTTTATACTTCTTGCGGAATACAAACAAATGCTCATATTACACAAAGAAACAAAATCAAAATATTCTGGAATTTAGAGAAATCATAAATGATGCGCTCCTCCATTGAATAATGAGCTCAAACAGATGTGAGGATCAGCAGCGTGGAGACTGTCTTGCTGTGAATAGCACACATGTTCAGTCTTTGGATATCATTGTCCCTGTGCATGATATTCTCTGTGGAGATGTGGCAGGGAAATCTGGGGTCCTGACACAAAAGTAAAAGACTGCAGGGCTTGAAAAATATTTAGCCAGGAGTTAGCGTTCAAGAGCATACTACATGGGAGCATATCACACATCATGCTTTATCTCAACACTTGATTTATCAGGCTAAAGTATCTCTTAAGCAATGCTATACTCTACAGCAGGAAGAGTCGAAGGCTAAGTGGGACAACTGTTACAATAGTCAATACAGAAGAACTGTTTGAGAAAAGCCAGCTTCCAAATGGGGATTTTCATCTGTGTATTGTGTTCACTTTAATCCTCTAAGTATTTTCAGCTTCCTATGAAAGAACTGAAATTTCCTGAACAACAATACTGCCAAGAGTTATTATCCCTTTTGCTTACCTTCAATGAGTCCTTCTCTATTAAAACAGCTTATATAAAATCTGAGCATTGTTAAGATTACATGCAGCTCTCCAGACATCAACCTAATTGAAAAGAACAGTCCAGAAAGAATATACAGACTATACAGACTTCTATATTCACAGAGCATGTATGGCACAGGTTAAACCTGGGAAAAAAAGATAATGGAAAATCACTGCAGAAAAATGGCTTTCCAAAATTTTTAATGAAGATGTACTGTCACCAGCCTTTTAGTACACATATGCAGATAATTTTTGCATTAAAAAAAAATGGTTTAGGGCGCCTGGCTCAGTTGGTTGGGCAACTGCCTTCGGCTCGGGTCACGATCCCGGAGTCCTGGGACCGAGTCCCACAACAGGCGCCCAGCTCCATGGGGAGTCTGCTTCTCCCTCTGACCTCCCCTCTCATGCTGTCTCACTCTGTCTTTCTCTCTCAAATAAATAAATAAATAAATAATGGTTTACTAAAGGAGCATCTGGGTGGCTCAGTTGGTTGAGTGTCCGCCTTCGGCTCAGGTCATGATCTGGTGGTCCTGGGAACAAGCCCTGGGTTGAGCTCCTTGCTCAGCAGGGAGTCTGCTTGTCCCTCTCCCTCTGCCCCTCCACCCACTAGTGCATGCCCTCTCTCTTTCTCTCTCTAATTAATAAAACTTTTTAAAAAATAGTTTGTAGAAAAGATGCCTCTGTGTTTTATTCTGATTCATTTATTTTGATGCATAGAATTTCTGCATCAATATTGCAGTTCACTTTTGCAATATTGCAACATTGAGTTCACTTTTCTCATACTTTAAGGTCCTTAAAGTATCATTTGTTTGCTGATCATTTGGCATCAATTTTTTCAGTGAGCATTTAGTCATTCATTCAACAGGAAATTACAGAGTGTATCCTCTTTGTCAGGCAGTGTTTGAGGTGTCAGAAATAAAAAACAACAACAACAACAACAACAGATGAAAATCCCCATTTGGAAGCTGGCTTTTCTCAAACAGTTCTTCTGTGTTGACTATTGTAACAGTTGTCCCACTTAGCCTTCGACTCTTCCTGCTGTAGAGTATAGCATTGCTTAAGAGATACTTTAGCCTGATAAATCAAGTGTTGAGATAAAGCATGATGTGTGATATGCTCCCATGTAGTACGCTCTTGAAAGCTAACTCCTGGCTTAACTTAACTCCGAGCCTTACACACTAATACCAGCCTCCTGGACCCAAACCTTCCTTGCAGATACCTGAAATGTTGAGGAAGCAGAGAACCCTTGCATGTGATGATAGTGAGTTTTAGCATTCTGGCTGTTGTTTTTGTTTGTTTGTTTGTTTTTAAGAATTATTTATTTTTAGAGAGAGACAGTACATGCCCGGGGGCAGGGCAAAGGAAGAGGGAGAGAAAGAATTGTAAGCAGACTCCATGCTGAGCACAGAGCCCAACTTGGGACTCAATTTCACGAACCTTAATTTCACATCCTCTTGTCCCTGCTCTCTGAGATCACGACCTCAGCTGAAACCAAGAGCTGGACACAACCAACTGTGCCACCCAGGCACCCCTAGCATTCTGTTTTAATATAACATGAATGAGCAAGAATCATGAGCTCTTTCAAAAATTTTCAGAGTTGATTTCATGTCCCTTACCTTAAAACTTCCAAGAGTTACAAAACCAGTTTATCTGAGTACCAAGGAACATGGCCTTTCCATTCTTCCTAATAGGTTTATGTGTTAACTGTAAGGCCAGATGTTGCGGTAACAGATATATGAGTCTCCTAAATGTTAAAATTGTATGTAATTTCTCATTAACTCTTGACTGTGCCGAGCACAGGTTGCTGCCGTTGTGAGCCAGAGCAAAATGTTTTTCTGTTGAAATAGTCATACCATCTCCTCTTTTGGGAAAAAAATTCCAATGAAATGTACACATTTAAAATCTAGGATTACATATCAGATTAGAACTGGAAGACATCTATGAGATAATCACCAACAACCACCATGATTACACGGGAAACATAAAGAGCAGAGCAGAGGTGGGGCTCACGAAGAGTCAGAACTAGTGGCCCCTGGAGTTTTTCACTCTGTCATCTCCCAGCAAACCAATGGAAATATGATTTAATTGTTATGCTTGGGGATCCCATCTTGTTAACTGTGCTTCTGCATTATCTGCATTATCTATAGTAATTTACTGTGAAGAGTTTATGTTTTTTTAGGTGAACTCATGACAAAATTGTGGGAGAGGATCCATGGCTAACTTGCCATGAAAAAGCCAATCAGCACAACTATTTAAGTAAATGAGGAGTAGGTCTAGGATTATAGTGCAAGGCTGAAGTCCCCTCCTCACTTCCTTGCTTGAGACAACAGGAGAGTCAACAAGAAAACAGAAGCTCCTGATGGGCAGTTTCAGCACGACAGAAGAGAAAGCAGAATAGACAGGGTAAAGTTAAAAGTTTCAATATAAGATTCTAAAGTTGTTAAGTGTAGAGTCTACTAGGTAGCTCCACAGATAAAAGAATGAGTATCTAAACTGAGGCTCGGGGAAGCTCAGCATTTGAAAAGGGTCAGTCTATCTTGTCAGACTGGTTGGTTACACCAGTAGGTGTACTGCTGGCTGGGAGAAGAGCAGGGAGGACCTCTGACCAAAGCTCACGGTCTAGGAATTTTTCTAGTTGTTGCCACTGACTAGGGAGAGACTAAATAAAGAAATAAACAAATAAAACAGAAAGCAACAACCAGAGAAAAGGATCAAGGTAAAGAGGGGAGAGGGGTGAAGGAGTAGAAAGAAAAAAACCAAGCAAGGTGCCTTCAGCTCCATACGATTCCTAGTCAAGATTTCTTATTCCAAAATCAGCTGCTTAAAAATTTTTTCTTATTTGTTAAGAACAAGTTTGAGTGGAAGGCATGAGATGGAGGCAAAATGAATTTCTTCCAGGAGGCACTGCAGATCCATCGTGAGGCAGACTGGAGTTTAGAAACAAGCCTGCTCAACAGGATTCCTTTCTGAAAGTGTCCAATCTTGAACCTCACTCAAAAAAATATTCTTTAAATCCTGATAATATCTCAGGACAATCCATTTATATACATATATATATATATATATGTGTGTGTATACATATATATATATATATACACACACATATGTGTATATATATATCCTCCCCTGCATTGGGAAAGCCTTGGGAAATAAGTTGTTGAATCTTTTATAACTCCTCCAGGCCTCTGGGGATTCCTCAGATCTCAGATTGGTGGTGATTTGAACAACATGGATAACATGTTCTACCTTTTGAGATTAATATTTCTCTCTAGGACTTGTCTCATTACCAGTGGATCCCCTGCTAAGATCAAAGACATGCCCCAAAGCAAAAGACCAGGAATATCTATTTTGTCACTATTTGTTGAAATTGTGGGACTGACATTCCAGGCCTTTTGCTGTAGAAGATGAGCCTCATTAGGAATCTAACCTCTGATAAAGAGCAGGCATTTTTGCAAGGATATTAAAAATATTTTATATTTGCAAAGAGAAAGAGCTGAAAAGAACTTCAAGGCATATTTGGTTGAGATCAACTTGAGCTACTAAAAACTAAAATTTACAAATGTATGTTGTTTATAAACTGCTGACCCTGCTTTGATTTGCCTTCCTTCACACTTCTGGTCTTGCTCATTAAGGAGAAATCACTTTCTCAAAGCTAATATCTAGGAATTGTGAGCACTATAAATTCAAGCATAGTTTTGTATGAGATAAAATACTAGTAATGAAAATAATGATGATAATAATTATTATTCTCATCAAAATGTCCAAAATGAAGACATTTCATAAATGGTAGAATTTTAAAGGCTATTTGCTTACAGTGTTGATATTTTACTCTGTTATCTTGGAGACAGGTATACAGAAAGTGGAAACAGATCATCTCCAACTACTCTAAAAATTGTTTGGTCAAGGGCATATTTTTCACCATATAGCGGATGGTGTGTATGGGCTTCTGTGGGTATTTCTTCCCGGGCCTTCATCCCCTAAATTTTTAATCTACCTATCATATCAATGTGCACTAAGTCGGTCAGCCAAGAACATCCTTGTTTCAGCAAGCTGGGGTGCCTGTGCTTTTAAAATCACAAAGTCAGGTGTCAATGACTTATACACCATGTCTTATCATGTTTGGGATGGGGGAGATTAGGTGTTCAGATTCACTGACTGATAATATGTTCAGATAGTTAGGGAATAGGCAAAAATAACTAAATAATCACATGAGTAATTACTTTACTTTTGATCGGATTTGTAAGAATGACTTATAAATGGGATGCAGCAAGCTCAGCCTCTGCAAGTTAGAAAATCTGCAGCACTTTTCTAGGCAGACTCTGCACTTTGACAGGAAGAAGGTATAGCTCAGTGCATGGTATGTGGGCTAAATTTCAGACCTCACTCATCCCATTGACCGGGTGTCCTTGTGGGATGGCACAGCTGTTTGCAGGGCTCCTGATTAAAGACATTAAAAATTACTCAGGATGTCTACCAAATATCTGCAGGGGTTTTCAAAGACATTTCTAGCCAGGGGTGAGTGTTTGCTTCCTAGAACACTAGTTTGAATTCCTAAGAAAGAGAATATGACTAGGGTAAAATTTTATTATCACAGAACATGGAGGCTAAGCAATCCAAGTTTTACTAACCTACTGATTTTTGGAAACGTTTCCCAAAAAGATGTTTTCCTTTTCTGTACAGCTCAGCTAAAATAAAGGTTTTAAACTAAAGATAGAGAGTTTTCATGAAAACAGTGAATTATTTAGGGAACGACCTGACAGGATCATCAAATGGAATTCAACTATGCCAAACAAAAGAACGGAATTGACGGACAATACATATAACATACTTGCATTACGTTTTTCCTGTGAGATGGCAAAGTGGACAGAATTTGTCTTAGAAGAATATAAGATTCCTCTATGAAGCATGGAATTCAATACAAGCAGTAATAAACATGGCATTAGGTGTTTTAGACTGCTTTGACTCCCTAAAGGAAGAAAACACAAAGGGGCTCAAGCTGTGGCTTTTACATCTTGTTGTAGGCGTCATTTCCTCGAACCGTCTCAATATAGATTCTATTTTTTAAGAAGGCAGGCTGAGACTTTTTTCCATTACTCTTGGCTGGGATCTGGATTTAGTCAAACTGGCCACTGTCACTACTTATGCCTAATTAGAACCACCTGTGAGAATTCTGTGTCAGAAAGAAAGAATGAAAGCTAATGTTCATAATGATTACAAGATTTAATCTTTAAGTTCATTTTATTTGTTTCTGGCCTGATAACAAGATTTTCCAAGCGCCTCTTGCATTTTTAAAATGGATTTTCTCTGGATTTGGGGCCAGAAGTGTTCATGTGCTACATGTATGTGTGTGTACAGACAGATAGAGTCCTCTTAAGGAGAACCTTCACACCTCTTTAAAGAAAAAGCATATAACATTGAAATCTGAGTTGGAGTGAAAAAGCATGGCTTGTTTGGCTTTCTATTCTTTAGAATGGTACCAAGGGAGATGAGCTGACACCTTGTCAAAGAAATAGCATCACAAGTGTTCGTTCTCCTCCCATCCATTTTCCTTCCAATCACATTTTCAACATTTCCTAAGGGGAATTCTTCCCAGTCTTAAACTCACTGACTTCGGTCTTATCACAACAGTATAAAAAGTTTTGGAAATTTTGAGGGGAGAAAAAAAAATTATGTCCAGCCAGGATAGAATTATGAAAGCAGAAGAGAGGGTGGGAGGCTTGTGTTTTTTCCATTTTCTGTCATCAACTGTAAAATGTCAAATCTGTCAAATGTCTGGTTCTGAATATGAAAAAGTCAACTTTGGGGAAGCAAATGAAGCCCTGTTAGTGAAAAATATATCACTTGTTATAAATAGTATAAATAGTTAGAACTGGAATTTTTATTATAATGATATGGCATAAAAGAAATTTTTAAATTGGTTTTTTTTTAAGATTTTTATTTATTTATTTGACACAGAGAGAGAGATCACAAGCAGGCTGAGAGGAGCCAGAGAGATACAGAGAGAAGCAGGCTCCCCGCTGAGCAGAGAGCCTGATTCGGGGCTCAATCCCAGGACCCTGAGACCATGACCTGAGCTGAAGGTAGAGGCTTAACCCACTGAGCCACCCAGATGCCCCTAAATTGTTTTTAGAATAAAGTACACATTGGTTTTAAAAACCCACAAACTTAAAATTCAAGAGTAAGTTCCACAGAGTAAATGCCATTAAGAGACACCTGAGTGGCTCAGTCAGTTAAGTGGCTACCTTCAGCTCAGGTCAAGATCCTAAGGTCCCAGGATCGAGTCCCACATCAGGCTCCTTGCTCAGCAGGGAGCCTGCTTCTCTCTCTGCCTACAGCTTCACCTGCTTTTATGCTCTCTCTCTCTCTTTCTCTGACAAATAAATGAATAAAATCTTAAAAAAAGAATAAGTGCAATTAAAAAATTAAATTTTTCCTTCTCTTCTTCTTACAAACTGAATCATAGTCAATGTATAAAGTGAGAATATACAATATTCAGAAAAGAAAAATAATATTCATGCCTCTTGCCCCCCACTCCCACAAAAGCCTATTTATTATAACAACATGAACACAGTCAATTTACATGAAGAAATTTGCACTAGAACTTTGGATACCTTCCCTTAGAGACAATGGCAAAATTGTCAAGTCATCAGAGAAATGAGTAGAAATCATCAAATGTCTTTATTTAACTCCCAACTTCTCAAAGTCCTTGATTTCCTTTTACAACTATTTTGTCAGCCCCAAACTCCATGCTTTCTAATTTGTGGCCAAAAGGAGGAACACGGGTATTTTTTGCCTCCTGAAGCTGATCAAGAAATGGAAGCTGACACTGTTAGCACTGGGATTTTGCACACTCTGGTTATAAAAATGCAGATGAAATTTTGGCTGTGTATTACAAGTGCTCTTTAAGAGCCCTAGTGGAAATTGTAAACATCCTTGATATCTGGTTTCCCTTCAGGACTATTTAAGCTCTTTTCAAGACAGGAAGTGAAGAACTTAAGAGCATTAAACAAGGAGGCAGATCTAGGTTTGAATCTGGCCTCTGCTTTAGCCTAGCTGAGAAGTTAGTCAATCAAGTTTCTTGACTTCTAGACTCAGTCCATTCATCTGAAAAATGAGCCTGAGCATTCTCTCTTCAAGGAGTTATGTAGATTGAATATGAGTATTAATGCCAAAAAATTCAAGTAAAATATTAAAAGCTCCACGGATAAACGGTATTGCTTGAATTTTTTGTCTTAGAAGGTCACCTGTGTCTGGTTCATCTTACTACACACAAACCCAATGTTAGAAGATGACATTTCTTTTAACAGGGATCATTTCTGTATCTACATGGTATTTAAGTCCCTTCTTCTCTGCATGATATCATTTGCTCTTTTTACCCTTAGGGTCCTCCTTTAAGTTGGGTGAAGGGCCCTTCCCCACCCCTCTGTCTCTCACAATCCACAAACAACAGAAATAATGCTCACTCTATACTCTGCTCCTGAAGACATGGCAACCATAATTTTTCCACCTTCAAGTTCACTGTTACACATTATACCCCAACTCACTTATATATCTTCATTACTTTCCTTTGGGCTTCCTTTCTTTGTTTCACTCTTCTGTCTCTTTATACCTCAGGATACCTAAGATTCATACACGTTCTTTCTTTAAAAATCCTTCCTGACATTTATTCACCTATTACTTTTATTTAGATTTTTATTCATTGAACAAACTGACAAATGTAGAGGGCTCCCCAAAGTCTTCCACAATGTTGCAAAGCCAAGCCACTGTCAATTGCTGAATAAAGACTATATGAAAATGTTTGGAACACTGAAAAAATAAAATAAAAATAAAGATTATATGAAAATGTTTATCCTGGGTCTTGAGGAAGCAATTTTTTTTTCCAGCACATCAACTGTATGACTCAATGAGCACTGACTGATAATCTACAGCTAACCCAGGTTAACAAAACCTATCGAAGAGATGATAGAAGGTCTTACCTTCAAGGAGCTTATAACCAAGTTGGAGAGTGAAAGGGAATACATCAACTCATAATGGCAATTTTGGCACTGTGAACCTCATGTTTTGATACCTTCCTGCCAGCTTTTCTGTCATAATCAGCATCCATTCCTGTAAGCATGCATGGCTGTGTGTGATAAAAACAGATGGCTCAGGAGGCCCTTGAGTGGCTCAGGCAGTTGAGCGTCTGCCTTCAGCTCCGGTCATGGTCATGATCTCAGGTCCTGGGATCAAGCCCTGAGTGGGGCTCCCCACTCAGCAGGGAGTTTGCTGGATATTCTCTTTCTCTCCCTCCCCTAGCTCAGATGCACTCTCTCTGTGTCTCTCAAATAAATAAATAAATCTTTAAAAAAATGAGATGGCTCAGATTCCAGACAATTTCTAGAACAGACAATGCAGGAATACTGAACAATGGAATTCTCAAAGTCTACTTTAAGACAAACTTGGCCCCTTAAAGAAATATGAGATGTTATATTACAAAAAGCAGCTTCAGGTGAATATTATCAAGTTACAGAACAGTTATGTCAGTGGGTGGGAGGGAGTAGGGGGGTGATGTGGGGGGGAGATGAGGGAATTGACTAAACGTCCTGCTGCAAGCTGGCTGCACCTAGAAGCAGCTCCTTAGGTGGCTCCTGCTGCTTTTGAAGCCATGAAAGTTCCCTTTCCCTGGCTCTTCCAGCAGTTTGAGAAGCATGAATTTTTTTCTGCATAAGATGCTTATTTAGGTTTTTATATCTGCCTACCTATTTTATTACCTTTTATATTGCATGAGGCTGGATCAGTTTGCAGCAGAACAAAGCTAATTACAACCTTCATGGCCTAAATATAGCATAATGACAGAGTGCCATTCAAGGGTAGCACTAAGATGAGGAACCTTCTGGCAGGCCAAGACAGAGGTTACTCAGCTTCGCGGTGATTGCTCTAAGGGCTGACTGACTGCAGAGCTCTAAGCTATCCTAAATTTCTGAGCAGGTCGCTGGACAACTTGACTTTGAGAGGAAAGTCAGTCTCAGGTCCACTTTGCTTGTTTTAGGTTGGTCCTTATTTTAGAGAATTAAATGCACAGTGAGCTGATATTTGAGATAGAGGGTCAACACTAAGTTCAGGAATTAAGAAGCTCTGAACTGCAGTGGAAGAACTGACAAAACCAAGAGATCTAGAAGAGAATAATCCTGGGACTGCTGTTTAAAATCTTCTCCCAGATGGCACAACTGGAGTAATTTCCACCAGATAATAATGTGTTTTGGGGTTGAGTTATTAAAGAAGCCCTCTTTATAAATTCCCTTTCTTATGTGACTGTTTTTATCCTTTAGTGTGGGTGGTGTTTCTCCTTAGAGTTTCTACCTTTAATCCTATGGTTACATGTACATCACTCATTTCTAATACGCAAAGGTATCACTCACATGTGGGAGCTGCTATGGTACAGATGCATGTACACTAGTAGTTGGTGGTCCTGATGCTTTTACAGTCTCTGTGTCAGACTCAGAAACAATCTTGCTACCCTCCAGACATGTCTGTCACTGGCAGTTTTATTTCACTAAGGATGTCTGACTTGACTTTGATTGTCTCACATTCTCTTCCCTGTTCATTCTGCTGTTTGATTCTCCCTGGAATTTTGTAGTCATGCTTTGTATTAATGCTTCTTAAAAGCACTTAATGAGAACCTTTCAAAGATTCTGAGTGAACAGAGGAAACAAAAGACATGCCCACTGCTGTCACCAGAATTCCACCTCCCACCCTGGGGACGAAGCCAGTTCTTAGCCTTTGAACCCTAGTCAATGCATGAGCAGTTTCTTACAAACCACTTTGCCTTCCTCTGAAAAGGACTTGAAGAGGCCTGACCTACCACACACAGAATGGGAAAAAGGCAAAGAAATTTTTATAAAAGAAGTTAGTTATAGACATTATTATTTGCTTGGACCAATGAGAACCTCCTGCCAAACCACCATGCTCTTTGGGGAAACAAAGGTAGCTTAAGGACATCTATGATGATACCTTAACCTTAAGCCTCAACACAAATCTACCTTGAAATTTACGATGACTTCTTCACATCAGTGAAATTAACATTTGTTGTTTATAAATAAATATTACATTTTAGGATTCAGTAAATAAATCCTAAAATCTTCCATTGTTAAATGCATGCATAATAAAAAAGGACCAAGGATGTTTCACTATTACTATTAGGTATTTTCTAGTTGTTTTTATGCTATGGAAGTGTGTGGGGTTTGTTTTTTCTGGAATTATGAATGATTTTATATTTTCCACATTGTTCTAGAGAATTTTATTCATTTAAAGATACTATCATAGTCACTAAATTTTCTTTCACAAGCAATCTATTCTAAACCCTTTGATGGCTTAACCAGGAGTGTAACTTCTCCTTTTTTCTACTCCCTCCACCACCTACTCCATGCCCTTGGGTCTTAATACAGGTTCTTTGCATTGGCACTTCCATAGGAGATACAAGGTAGAAGAAATAAAAAGACAGGGAACCCCTACCTACCAGTCAAATTGCCTCCTTTATAGCAATTCTAGGAGGAGAAAATGGGGTGAAAATATTGGCTTGAAAGAGGTTTGAGCATAATATGGTGATTCTGCTCACAGCTCCTCTATTTACCATTCATGGTTATAACCTAAATTTCATCTTTTTCTGGGAGTTAAGTCTCCTGTCTTTGTTTTGTGGGGTCTATTTATTTTGACAACTTTGCAACAAAATCATTGCTATATCAACTTTCCAGCTATTGAGGAAAAAGTCAAAGAAAAACTTAAAAATTTTGGTACCAATGCAGCCTTGTCAATGTGGGAAGTGTGAATACAACTTTTTTGACAGCTATAAAATTGCCCCATAATGAAAATAGGGGGACCTATAATTTAGTTTTATATTTTTCACATTAACAATAGCACGAGTGACTAAAAATACAGTTGAAGTCATCCAAATAGCACTTCTCAATATTATGTCTGGGTTAAAAAAAAATTCAGGTTTGTATTTGGCTATGTGAATGTAAACAACCATATAATAACTTCTTTTTATGCCCCATCCCATATTTATAACCACAAGCACAGACAGAGTTTATGAAATTAGGCCTCCCTAGAAAACCACTGGAATAATGCAGGAACCATAATACAATAACAAAAATGAATGATCTCTGAGAGTGTTTACCTTTCTCATAAACAATACTGTTAGGTGTACAAGGTTTTTATTTTTCTAGAATTGATCTGTGCATGTGTTTGAACTTTTAGTGAAATATAAGAGATAAAGGTGCTTAAACTATAAGTAAATATCTCGATGGATTTTCACAAACTGAACACTTCCCTGTAGCCACCTCCCATATCAAGAGAAATGAAACATTAAATTTAACTTAAAAAATAAATTAATTAAAAACAAACAAAGACAAATGGAACACAAATACCCCAGCGACTGTGTTGGGCTCTCTTCAATTTATGCCCATTCCAAAGCACCAAATGTAACACTCTCTCACATTGATTAATTTGGTTCACCTTTGAA
>ML106950.1:0-11877 GCA_003697995.1 Taxidea taxus jeffersonii
GGGGGGGGGGGCTGCTGACTGTCAGAGGGCTCTGTCCATCTGGAACGTGCATCAGTGTGGATCACTGTCAGAATAACAACCCATTTGTGAACTCAGGGTCTTCGATGCATTGTTTGGGCATCTGTACAGTGCCCAACATGGGCCAGGCCCCATGCCGGGCGGTGGGCAAGCAGCAGGTGTGGCCCAGACACGGCGGCGCCCCTGGTCGGGGTGGGCTGGACATAGCAACAGATGTGGGGCCTCCTCCTGCAGTCCAGGCTGCCCCGTCCCCCAGACTCTGCTGAGCTCCCCCCGTCCCAGAACCCTCGGACTTCTCACTCCTCTCACGCTCTCCCCTACACGACCCCCTGAGGAGGTCTCTGACGTAGAAACAGGACAACACCATGGCTCTGCCTGAGGCTGGGCACCCTGCCTACCTTCCTGCCCCCCAACTCCTGCATGCCCCCAGCAACAGCAGGAGCCCACCAGGCCAGTCACTCAGCCAGGGACACCATCTTTCTTATAACCATACATCCAATCCCCCGTCAGCCTTCAAAGTCCAGCTCTAATGCTGCCCCTGGCACATTCCTGGACCCCTGCGTGGCTGGCCACTCCTCCCTACTTGTCCTCACTGTCCATGGTGTCCAGCCAGGCCGGCACTCCTGTGGGGCACACCAGGGGGTGGGAGGAGGACCCCGCTCAGACCCAGCCCCGCTCTATTCATGCAGACATGGAGCATGCTTTTGTACCACACCATAACCCTGAGGTGTGTGGCCTCCACGTTCCTGCCTCAGAGACAGAGGCTTTGTGTGGTGACTGCAGGGCTGCGACACGGCAAAGACCGGACGCAGGCCCCCTCTGACGCCAAAGCCCAGGTGGTTGTGCTATGCCCGCTGCCTTCCCAGGGCAAGTGGGCAGGGGGAGGCAACCCTTGAGGAGGAAGACACCAGAGGAACCAGCTCCCAGGCCCAGCATTAGTTTCATCCCCCAGCTTAGGACAGACAAGAGGACAGGGACCAGGACAATGACTGGTCTGGGATGAGCTGCCTCCACCCTCCGTCTCCTCCTTGAAGGCCTGGCCACAACAACAGGCTATGCTCTGCTGGGGCTGAGCCAAGGCAGGCAGCCTGCCGCTGGGTTTTAGAGACTGTCCTGCCTCGGGCTCCCAGTTGATGGGCCTTTTACACTTATGAAAACTGGGAGGAAATCCTGTTTGGGGAGTAAGTTGGCCACAAGCTACTCCTCTGCTCTCCTACAATGGCTCCGTGCCCAGTTCACCCCAAAATGAGGTGGAGGAGCACGGCTGGAAGGCGGGCTGCCTCTTGGCACCCAGCTGGCCCCTTTGTTCCTCCACTGGCCACTGCTGGAAGGATAGACATCTAAGGCAGAGAAGCAATAAGTCCTCAGGCCCCGCGTGATTTTTTGGACTGTGCGAGAGCCCAGCAGACTCTGGAGGCCCATGCATCATCTTCTCAGGGGGGCCCGTGTGCCTGGCTGGCCAGCTTCCGTCTCAGCAGTGTGGCTTTGTTCAGGCTGCACGCCCCACCCCCACCCCCCATGGGACACCTTCCCTTCCACCTCGATGACAATTTAATTCATACATTTTTCAAAAGCCCAGGACCTGTGGCTTGGTGTTGGCGCTCTTCTGCTGCAACCCTGTCACCTCTCCCATCTGCACATACCCACCATCTCCTCCCGCTGGAGCTGCTTGGGAGTGACAACTCAGAGTGTCCTCAGGACTCTAATGCCCCCAGGCCTTTGCTTGAGCTGCTCCCTGGACCTGGAATGCCTTTCCCTCCTTCACTCATTTTGCAGATGTCTTACTGGTCTAGGTCTACTCGTGGTGTTCAAGCACGGCCTCCTCCGAGAAGCCTTCCCAGCCTCCGCTGCCCCTCCCTGGACACACCCCGAGCCTGCAGATTAGATTTTTACTGCACACCCATTGCCTTCTCGCCAGACCTCCAGGCTGAGGGTCTGGGAGTTCCTTGAGAGGAGGGCTGGCATCTTCTTCATGGGACAAAGGCTGGATTTAGAGACCTGATCCAGTGGGGGTGAGAACAGAAATCCCCAGACCTGGGGTGCATGTGCCCTTGTGAGTGCACCCTCTTCCCTGCAGTGTTCATCCAAACACCCCGATACCCGTGCCCCAGGTCTGTGCCGCGCCCATGTCCTACTCCCACGTGGAGCGGAGTCACAGGCTAGGGCACAACAAGCCGCGGTCAAGGGTGCCCTGATGGGATGCCCATCCCCCGAGGTGGAACTGGAGGTGGCAGCAGGTGGAGAAGCGGTGCTGCCCGATCCAAGACCGCTCTGGGGTGAAGACGCTACAGGGCCCACTGCCGAGCCACACCCCAGCAAGCCAGCCCCTGGACATGCGAGGGCACCTTGAGGGTATGGGCTCTGCTTGCAGCTGCTGCCAAGGCTCACCCGGCTCTCCCCATTCAACCACCGCGCAGATGGCCAACAGGGCCAGAGTGAGGAGGATGGCACGCTCCCTGGTTCACAAACCCATGTGCGCTCGCTCTGCTGGGCCTGTGCTGTGCCTGGGGTTACCCCACTCGGGGCTCTTCAGAGTTCCTCATGCCTTCCAACATCCAGTCAACCCCCTTAGCATTCAAGGCCTTTCGGGGGTCTGGTGTGGCACAACTTGGGGCCAGGGGTCCAGACTTAGAAAGCAGACAGCCCTGTGATCTTGGCAAGTCAGTGCCCCTCTCTGTGCCTCTCTTTCTTTCTCCGTAAAATGAAGATAAACCAGCTCAGGCAGTTGGCGTGAGGGCAAGGCAAGGTGCATATCCACACGTGACACAGCACATATTCTGTGAATGCTCTATTATCACGGTAGTGATGGCTCCTATCCTGCCCTCCGAAAAGACACCAGTGTAGGTCAGGTTTTACTGACCCCAGAAGTAAAGAACAGGGGGCCCTGGCTGACAGGCTTGCCATTGGTCTGGCCCTAAAACCCTTTCAAGGTCAGTCCCATGGGGGCACCGCTTGGGTGCCCGAAACAGCCCCTGATGAGAGTGAGGCAGCCTTTTGGGGTGGGAATGGCCTGATGGGGCCCAATCCATTGGCTATATGGGGGCTGGGAGGGCAACACGGAGAGGTGCCCCCCACTGTTGTGTTGTGGGGGGAGAGATGCTTCCAGAATGGAGACATAGGTCTCATAGTAGAAAAAGAGCCAACAGGGGCCTTGGTTTCTCTGAAGGGGGCTGGGGGATGGGCCCTGTGGCAATGCCACTGTGACCCAAAGGTGTAATGATGCTTCTATGGGGTCTGCAGCCCAGGGGTGACACACAGGCCTTCCTATACTCCTCCCCTGACACAGCAGTCCCTTAGGCTCTCAGGCAGAAACGGGGTCACACTCAGCAGCTGTTACGATACGATGATTTCCAACCGGGCCCACAGCCTGGGTTCCATTTCCAGCCAAAGGCCAGGCCCAGCCCAAGATTCAGAGCTGAGGCTGGGAGAGGAGGGTGCCCTTCCTCCTGGCCCCTCAAGACAGGAGATGCCGCTGCACAAAGAGGAAAAGCACGGCGACGCCGCAGAAAGGAGCAAGCCGCAGCCGACGCTCAGAGCGCAGGGTCCTGAAAGGCCCAGTTTCCACATGTGGGGTGTGTTACAAAGGAAGATTAAAATAATGGGGGAAAATACCCCGGGAACCGTGAAGCCCCAGACCATCTGGAGTTTTATAGTAACAGGCAGGGGAAAATCAGAACCTAATTGAAAAAAGTCCACTGCAATCCATTACGGCTGTGTGCCGCTCACAGAACCAAGGGCAGGAGATGAAAGACCGAGGGGAGCCATCCCGGGAGCTGGGGAGGGCCTAGCATTTCCCTCTGTAGGCAGAGCCCAAGGACCCTTCAAATTCTGGCTGGAGGAGGGGGAGGGCCCAGGGTCAGCTGTCAGAATCCAGCTGGGCAGGCTCAGCACCCTGCCCTCTCTGAGCTCTGCTCTCGTCTGCAGAGTGGCTAAGCAAGACCGCTGAGGGAAGCATGCTGTCAGACACACCGTGTGCTGGGCAAGACTGCTCTCTCCCCGGGCCCCCGAGGAAGGAGCAAGAATGCTGCTTCACATGTGAGGTGTGGGGGGCAGCGTGATATGAGCCACAGACCACGAGATCGTGCAGAGAGAGGTCTGCACCGGCCTCCGCCAACCGACAGTCACAAACTTGGGCAAATCATGTGCCCTTTCTGCCCTCATTTTTCCTCCTCTCTGAAATGGGGCCACTGCTATCAATAGTGAGAACTAAATGCAAGGATGTGCCCAGTGGAGGAAATGGCACACAGCGGGTACCAGGTAAATGTCAAGTCTCCTCCCCATGGTGGTCGTGGCCCACAGAGCTGAGAGGGCGCGGTTTCTCACGCTCTGGCTAAGAGTCTGGACACAAAGGGCAAGGGGGGAGGGTGTTGGGGAAACAGGGCATGGGTGGGGGCAGGGGGGGAAATGCCTCCAGTTTTGGCATTTGCCAGTGACTTGCTTCTAAACAAACACATTTCTGGTTTAAGGGTAAAATATATTGGGTTACAACAGTCTGGCAGGCCATTCGGGGATCAACTTCTCATTTTTGTGCAAACTTTTAACTTGCTTTATAACAGTGATTGGGATGTGCGGTGCCAGAGCCTTCTCCAAGATGTCAGATAATTCTGTGCTTGGCCAGCTCAAAAGGCCAGCCAGCCGGGAGCTGAGGTTCCCCCCGCCCCTTACCCTGGCAGGGGGACTCTGGCCTGGAGATCACTGTCCTCAGAGCCCCATGGGGTTTCCACCAGAGTCTCCGCAGAGCCTGTGTTTCGCCAGTCATCAGGGGGTCCAGGCAAGAAGGGGAGGGATAGATATGGAGAGAGTCCTGGGAGGCGAGGCTGAACGGCAGCGGCCTGGACTCTGCTCTGGGAGCCCATGAGGGTCTGGTCTCACTTCAGGCCCACGGTGCTACCTGAGTCAATGAAGGAGCGGGCAGACATATGCAGGAGGGAGACTGTGACGGGAACAGCAACTCTCACATTTACCCTGTACCCGGGACTGGGCCAGACTCTTCCTACATATGATCTCCTTTGTCCCATTAGGACAGGATAACAACCCCTCCCTCATGACACAGGCAGAAAGCAAGGTCCAGGGAGTCTAGGTGCCAGATTCCCAGAGCTCCCATGGGATGGACCCTAGGTGTGCCTCCAGTGCCCGGACTCCCGTGCCCTGGGCCACACTAGTGTCTTGGGCAGCCATGACCAAGATCCCAGGCCAGTGTAGGGGGGCTCTTCACACCTGCTCAGCTCTCTGTGGCTTCCTAACCATCCAGAGAGGCTGGCGGGCTGGAGGGGGGGGGGGGGGGGGCTGTGAAACACAAGGCAAAGGGAGAAGGCGCCGGGGGGCCCCCCCCCCCCCCCCCCCCCCCCCCCCCGCCTCCAGAGCCAGTCAGGTTGTACCTGCCCTTGGGAGATTTCCAAGGCTGGATGAGGGCTGCAGACCCCCTGTCCCTTCTCACCAGGACTGCGCAGAAGGCTCTTGGCTGGGATCTCTCCAGCAGAAAGTTTCTGGGTAAGAAGCATGTTCTTATTCCTGGCGGGCAAGGTCCAAGAGAGCTAGGCCACCCCTCCAGAGGTTTGTGGAGCCCCCAAATGAGGAGGAGCAGAGGGGCACAGAGTCTGCTCCTCAAGTACACAGGCGGGCCCTGGGGGAGCTCCTGAGCAGAAGTTGGACATCACTGGGGAGGCAAAGAGCTGCTCTGCCAGGGTCCAGGGCCCGGCAACAAGTGGACGGCACGGATGGCTGCCGCACATGTGCACCGAGCCCCAGGTACATTCCCGGAGACTCAGACACATACACGATCCGACACCTCCCGTCCCAACCAGGCCTGGCGGCAAAGACCCAGAAGCCCAGGACACCACCACACAGCACCGATTTCAACACATGCTTACACCATCAGGGCTCAAGTCACAGAGACACAGAGGCCAGCCTGTACACGCTCACACCTCTACACAAGGTGTGAGCTCACTACCCCGAGCCCCAGACCCCAGCACGGGCTCAAACACACAGACTCCCCGGACCCCAGATGCACTGACTGACAGCACCCCCAGTAGCACAGCACGGGCAGACTGCCCCATGTGTGGCCTCGGAACAGTCCGTGTGTGCATGGGGAGAAGACACTCACCAGAGACAATATCCGGAAACGGCTTCTAGGAGGTGAATGGATAAAGACATGTCCTTGCACCATCGCAACACCTGACCCAGCCAGACCCGGGGACAGTCACACTCCCACACACCTCTCTCCACGGCTCTAGGCAGCCCTCAGGGGCCCACAGTACCTCCCAACTTTCCCATGGCCGCCGGACCAGCTCGGCTTTGGCGAGGGCACATGTGGCCTTAGAGAACCCCAAGGCAAAGCCAAGAACAGTCTCTGGCCACACTGACTTCTAGCCCAGTGCTTTCTCCTCCTCCCCTCCTCAGCCATAAGCCACACCTGCCAGCCTTCAGGCCTGTATTTGTGTCCTCTGCACACGAGGGCCCTCGATTTGCCTGTCTAGTCCTCCCTGTCTTCTAAGGCCTGGCTCAAGCCTCACGTCCACTCCTCCCCCCAATGCTCCCCTCATCCTTCCTGGTTCTGCCCCCTTCTGAGGGCCAGGGACTGAGTATTGCCTGGCTGCCATTGTGCGGCTGACTCCAGGACTGCTGACCTCTCACCGCTCACACTTGGCGTGGACACCGCACTCACCCTGGGACTGTGCCGGCTGCCTGGCTTGGCCTCTAGGAACTCGGGCCTGGGAGGGGGAGGCCAGCAGACAGAGGCTGGAGAGCCGCATGGCGGCCCACCCCACCTCCACAGCCAAATGCCAAGCAGGAGCACCTGGTCCCCTTTGCAGATGAGACTCCTCTATTGTTGGGGGCTGTGTCTGACTACAAGTTGCAGCAAGGTTGGCCAGTGCATGGGAGGAGGAGGGACAGGGACCATCATGAACAAAAGGGCCCTATCCAGCCCCGGCTTCAACATCCCCTCCCCTCACGCTTGCCCCCTAGCCTGGGCACAACGTCTCCCCACCACCAGCAGAATTGGGCTCAGGTCTGGTTCCTCTTGCTCCTGGCCCCCATGGGGCTCTGTGTTCCCACTGTAAAATGTGGTGATACTCCTGGTGCCCATTAGGGACATCAGGGCGTCATGCCTCTGCTACTGGGTACAGGACAGTGCTCAGTGAATGTCAGTCCCCCTTTAGGCTCCTCTCCCAAATTCCAAACAGAAACAGTGGGGTTGGGTCCGTATGTGAAAACATCGAGGTTAAAGATCTGAGTCCAGATCTGGCTCTGTCACCGGCTGCTATGCAACCTTAGACCAGTCACTTGCTTCCCCTGCACTTAGTCACCCAAGACTGCCTGCCCAGGATGGTGGGGGGATGGGGGTGAATGTGCAGCAGGGTCATCCTGGTGGCAGCTGCATGATGCCCAGCATCCTAGGACTGCCTGGGGAAGAAAGAGACCCCGGACATCACCCCCGTCTCCTGAAAGAAAAACCTCACATCAGGTCATTTGGAATCCTTACAAATGTACAATGTGTGGGGGCACCTGGGTGGCTCAGTGGGTTAAGCCTCTGCCTTCGGCTCAAGTCATGATCTCAGGGTCCTGGGATAGAGCCCTGCATCAGGCTCTCTGCTCAGCGGGAACCTGCTTCCTCCTCTCTCTCTGCCTGCTTCTCTGCCTACTTGTGATCTCTGTCTATCAAGTAAATAAAAAAAATTTTAAAAAATTTTTAAAAAGTACAATGTGTGAATTCCATCTAAGGTTGTGGGTGGCTGTGAGCCACCTGCCTGCCCAGCGTGCCCTGGGGTTTGGATCCCACAGGATGTCCTGTGAGGCCCTGGGCTCCCACCTTGAAGGGGCAGTGTTCAGAAACAGGCTTATGAGGGGCCAGGGCAGGGCTGGGCCAGACCACCGGAATGGGCAGCAAGAACCATGGATGTCGGTGGGAGAGTCACAAAGGCTGTGCTTGGAGTTGGGAGGAGCCCCACCAGGGAGATGGGGAGTGACCTGTCCCTGATGTTCAGGAACCAAGCCAGGCAATTTTGTGTTCATCAAGGCTGCTTGGAGGGTGCAAGATGTCTCCCAAAGCTACCAGCTCTAAATTGGGGTGCACCTGCCACCCGACGCCCAGTGCTATCAAGAGGCTGACCAGCCTCAGCACCATCACCCCTCCCCACAGGCCCAGCTAGCTATCCACCACTGACCAACAGAGGGGTGCTAGGGTGGGCTGTGCAGGCAACTGTGCAGGGGTGCTAAGTTGCCTGTGCAGGCAACTTAGGACCACACCCTGAATGGGGCCCAGGGGGCCCCTGTCACATTCTCATACTGCTGTTCCAACCCAGCACCCAGATTCACAGTGGATGGAAGGAAAGGGGACAGTCTTGCACTCACACGGGAGCTGGTGAAGGTAGGTCAGTTACCATTAAGAACATACGACACAAACAAAAACCCAAATGAAATCCAAGCCCTGGAGGGGATGAGAAGTTAAGAAGAGACACAGCAGGGGCGCCTGGGTGGCTCAGTGGTAAAGCCTCTGCCTTCCGCTCAGGTCATGGTCTCAGGGTCCTGGGATCGAGCCTTACATCGGGCTCCCTGGCTCAGCAGGGAGCCTGCTTCTCTGTCTCTCTCTCTCTGCCTACTTGTGATCTCTGTCAAGTAAATAAGTAAAATCTTAAAAAAAAAAAAAAAAGGAGAAGAGACACAACAAACCTTTCTGATGGCCAAGTGCCCTAGTGTTCAGAATACTCTTTGTCCTGGTCCCACCAGCATCATGGCAACCTTGTAAGAGGCAGGCCTGGGACCCAGAGGCCTACGCTAGGGTCTCTCTGAAGGGTGGGCTGCTGCCATTGACCCTCCTTCCTGGCCTCAACTGCCCTACCATGCAGTGACATCCAGCAATAAGTGGGGCACCCCGCTGATCAGCCATGGGGCAGGCCCTGGGCCAGGTATCCAGGGAAAGTCCCTTTCCCTGCTGGGCCTCCGTTCTCATCTGTCAAATGGGTATGCAAGGAATAGCGTTATGGCCCCACTCAGGTGCCTTGGGGAGGAGATGACTTAACAGAAAGCAGAGCAGACGGGAATGAACTTCTGGCTTTTGGGTTTCGACATCCCAGGCCCCAGGGCCAAATGGAAAGATCTCTGGAGGCAGAGATGAGTCATGCACAGTTAAGATTTCAAACGATCTTTCTGCCACAAACCCATCTAAAAATGCCCAACACAGGGCCTGACGTGGAGTGGGCTTTTGGTAATATCTGTTAATGAATGAAAAAAACCCAAATAACAAACAACTCAGCCTTGAGGGAAGTGCGGGGTAGGGCGGGGAGACCCCAAATTAGTAGGGGCCAGGACAGGTTCTGTCAGGAGAAAGAGCCAAGCTTCCCGTGTCCCTACTCCTGAGACAGTGCTCCCACTGGGATAGGGACACTGGAGGGGAAGCAAGACATGCATAGACAGCTGCAGTCCCTAAAAGTGGGGAGGCTCTGAGTTTGGGGGCCATGCCCTGGGTGTGCTGACAGCACCCCCAGCTCAGCTTGTGGGACCTGAAGCAGGGCTCTTTGTAGGTGGGGCCCAGACCCCCTACAGGCAGGGCTCCGGATGTCTCCGGAGGTACCAAGCGTAGCACCATGGGGGAGACTGAGTCCAAGTTGGGCCTGAGGCAACCTTTCGGAGGGATGGGACACACATAGACTCTGGCCAAAGAGAAAGGACGCCAGTACTCTTGAACTGCCAGCATGCAGGCACTCCGCCTGGGAAGAGAGTTCATGGAAAACGTCCACATTGCATTTCTTTCTCCGTCATTGGAGTCTGAGTATTGCATGTTGGAACCGGACATAAAGAAGTCAGCGGTGCTCTCTTACTGCGCTCTGTGTTTTTTGACCTGCAGGCCACCCTGGACACAAGGTGCCTCATGACTATCTCTCACAGAGAAGGAGACAGACGGTCCCAGAGAGCCTGGGCTCAGGGCGCCCACAGAGTAAAGGGGCGGCATCAGGACTGAACCCAGGGATGGCTGATGCCAAAGAGCTTGGCCCTGTTCTTACACTGCATTCAACCAAAAGCAGATTGGTTAGGAAACACTAGGCCGTGGGAAAGAAAGGACAAAAAGCAAATAATTCGAAGTTTCACATCACTAGGACATAACAATACTAGCAGTAACAGCTGCCACACTCTCAGCTTCCCCGAGAACGTTTGTTTCCCCTAAAGCCCCAATTCCCCCGCCTCTTTAGCTGGGCACAGGCTGGAAAACTCTGGAAGAATCTGGGGGAGATGCCCCACCCCTCACCTGTGCCTGGGATGCCCCAGGGGTCTGAAGGGGATGGGTAGCTTCTGCCAGACCAGGCAGGCTGTCCAGCTTTCGGGGGAGACTTCTTCTTCTTTTTTTTTAACATTTATTTTATTTATTTATTTGACAGAGAGAGAGAGAGAGAGAGAGAGAGAGAGAGACAGCTAGAGAGAGAACACAGGCAGGGGCAGTGAGAGAGGGAGAAGCAGGCTTCCCACCGAGCAGGGAGCCAGATCTGGGGCTCGATCCCAGGACCCCAAGATCATGACCTGAGCAGAAGGCAAGCCACTTAACGACTGAGCCACCCAGGTGCCTTCTGTCCCTTGGACAAGGGGAAGCCCCCTGTGGCCACCACATGAAAGAAGATCAAGGAAATTGAAAAAAAAAAAAAAAACAACAAAAACAAACAAACAAACCAAAAAACTGTTTGATAAAACAGGAAGGGGTTCTGAAGGAGAAACTCACCACAGGGCACTTAGCTAAGAACCAAGGGGGTGGCAGGAGGGGCGTTCCGGGGAGCACGGCCCCTCCCGGAAGCCTGGCTCTGCAGAGTTGAGCCCGACTGGGGGCAGGGGGGAGGGATGCCTGGAACTCATTAGCATTATGTCAGGAATAATGTAAAATTAAAACATTGAGCTTTGGCTTCTAAAATGAAGGAGGACAAAAAGAGAAGGATGCCATTGTGCTGAGCTGCGTCGCTCTGACTGGGGCACCAATAATTTACCGAACAGAAATCTCTGCCTTGCACTTGGACCCAGCCCAGCCACTGAGGGCTGATGAGTCTGCAGCTCTGTCCTGGGGCAGGCAGGCTGGGAGCCTGGGAGGGGCAGGGGGCCCAGGGCTCAGGTGAGGTCTTCCAACTGTTCGCTCCCCACAGAAGGGCCAGGTATGCGGCCTCTCTCCTCACCAGCCCCTCCCTGCCTCCACCCTGGCCACTGTCCCCAAATCCATCGCCCATCCTGTTGTCAGATTGCTAGATGGCAAGCCCGTCCTTGCCACTGCACAAAACCCAGTGATGGTTCCCTGCTGCCTTCAGCGTACGACGCACGGCCTTCAGGCCTGGTGTTTCTGACTCCCAGCATCTGAATCTGCCCGTCTTCCAGCTGCAACTGGCTCCCAGGCTCCCGTTTCCTCCCCAGGCTCCAGTTACCCTGACTGCTTGGGTTTTCAGAACTTCCTGTACTTCCGGAGCTTTTGCATATGCTGTTCCCTTAGCCTGGAACTCCCTCAGGCATCAGGGCTAACTAAGCTCCAATAGTGGCTCCTCGGCAGAAGCTCTGGGCTTTCCTCTCTGGGTCCCCTCTGGGAAAGGCAGTGGGGCTGGGCCAGGCTGTGTAGGAACTCAGGACTCAATGTTAGGACCAGCTGGCCTTTGGTGTTCCTTGTGTTACAGATCGCGACCTCGAGGCAGATCGGAAAGGGCAGGACTGACAAGGCTTCCCTGGCCCCCTGGCCCAGCTCTGATCCCCTTGGATTCTTAGGGCAGACTCTTTCTGCTCCTACATGCTCATTAGTCGCCCAGGCCTGAGTTCCAGTCGTAACTCCCCTCCAGCTCCGTGATCGGCACAAACCACCTGAGCTCTCCGGGATTCAGTGTGTGTCGGCATTCCAAGGAC
>ML106950.1:12277-24671 GCA_003697995.1 Taxidea taxus jeffersonii
GAACGAGAGTACAGGGCTTCCCCCACCCCCACACCCAGGGCTGTGCAGAGCCAGTGTCAGACACTGCTAAACACTGACCATCGCCATGTGCAACCCCCCATGCAGATGCAGAAACTGAGGTCCGAGGCAACGGAGGATAGGGAGGCAGCAGCAGAACGGAGTCCGAGGCTTCCCGCTCCAGAAGGCAGTCAGCACAGTTCACAAAGCCTAACCTGTCCCGTGACACAAGACAGATGCTCATTCAGTCACTGGTCATCCGTTTGCCCTCATTCACTCACTCGCTCAGCTAAGTGCCGGTAACCAGATGTCCCAGACACAATGTAGTGACAAGAGCGAGTCACCAAACAGTAAATACAGGAGGGTTCTATTCTAGCACAGAGGACAATTATTGTATATACTGAGAAAAGTCTGAAAAAATATTCTAAAATGTTAAACAGTGGGTATTACTGAGTAGTATCGTTAGGAGTAACTTTCCTTTTTTCACTGTACTGTTTTCTACTTCTTGATATGTCACACCTTTTACTATATATTTTATGCCCCCCGTGTTTTGTTGAAGTTTTTAAAAAAAATCACAGTGGGCCGTGTGATCCTTTCTGGACAGACTGAAGCTGCAGAACTAGACTTCTGCTCAGTTCTACATGTGGCTTCCAGTGAGCTGTCCAGGGGAACAGGACTGGAGGACGCTCCCATCCTCGATGTGGAGCCAAAGATCTGAGTCAGGTCTGGATGTGAGATTTGCTCCTGTCCTCTGTGAACTCAGTTTCCTTCCACATGATGACCTCTAGAGGGGATATGAGGATCAGGGAAGGCATGAATGTGGAGATGAAGCCCACGACAATGACAGCTGTGTGCCTGCATCAGGAAAGCCAAGGCTCACCCTGTTGGATGCTCCACCCCCAACACAGATGCCTCCTCATGGGGTGATATCACCAAGCTGTCACACACGTGGTAGCCAGTGATGACCAAAGAGTCTCTGGAGACTTGGTGGCCAGTTTAATTAAATAGTGGTGACAGACGGCCTCACTCCTAGGTCAGAGGACACACAGGCAAATCCGAGCCACAAGCCTGGATGGGGGAGGGCAAGGCTGCTGCTCACCTCCTGGCAGTCGCCAAGAGCACCAGGAAGAGTGACCTTTCCCACACCCATCTCTGCAGCCTCGGCAGAATGTCTGAGGACACACTTCTGAGCCAGCTGGATGGGGTGTGGAAGTTTTGGGTCAGCTGACCAAGGTTCAAGTCCCAGCTCTCCTGTGTACTGCCTTGGGTCCTTAGGCATGTTACTTAGCCTCACTGGTCCAGAATTGTTTTCTGAAAAGAGTTAACACGCCTTCCTGGTGGGTTTATTGCAAGGGCCAAATGAGGTAAGAGATGGCAGGGCCCACCGTCTCTGGGGTCAGGACAGGGCTCCACCCAGCAATACAACATGTCAATGATGGGCGTCATGCTCCAGGAAGCCTATGCTTCTGCTCCCTTCACTCTCTACCCAGAGTGCCCTCCTCCTGCCCCTTTACCTGGCAAAATCCTGCTCATCCTCCAAGCTTCAGCTCATAAGCCGCCTCCTCCAGGGAGCCTTCCTTGATTCCCCCACTATTAAGGCCAGGCGCCTCTGGGGTCCCATCAAGCCTTGTCCTTCTCTCATCATAGCCCCTAGGACTCGGGATTTTAACTCTTGGCTTCTGTGTCCTTTACTCCTGCCAGCTGGGGATGTGAGTCAGAGAGGGGATGAGGCTGGTCCCACTGGCGGGCCTCTCACTACACAGCCCAGCAATGACCTGGACACACAGCATGGACTGAGGGCACGTTTGCTGAGTGGAACAATGTGCTTGGTTGGGGTTAGTCACCCTTGTCTCTTTCCATCCTTCGGTAGGAAGGAAGGTTTTTTTTTAATTTTATTTATTTATTTGACAAAGAGAGACACAGTGAGAGAGGGAACACAAGCAGGTGGAGTCTGAGAGGGGGAAGCAGGCTTCCCGCAGAGTAGGGAGCCCGATGCAGGGCTCGATCCCAGAACTGTGGGATCACAACCTGAGCCAAAGGCAGACACTTAATGACTGAGCTAGCCAAGCACCCCTGGAAGGTTTAAGATCACAGAAAGTCTGAGTTGGAAAGGGTGTTAGGGGAAGTCTGTGGCCGGGGAAGGAGAGACTGGTTCAAAGGCTGGCATTCAGTCAGTGGTGATACCAAGAGAGAGCGCCAGGTCCTCAGACTCCCGCCCAATGCTTCCTGACCTTTGGCCTCAAGGAGACTCTCCTCCCACCCACAGAAAGGCCAGCCGAGCCATCTCCTCCTGCACCCTCACAGAGCTAGCTCTTGACGGCTGGGTCCCAAGTTCTACTCCACTTTTCACCACCTGCTCCTGCCTCTGGTGGATGGATGGTGTTATTTATCTCTTTCACGTTCCATGTCTCAGGCCCTGACCCAGGCCAAATCCCCCTGACATACCTAGCCCCCCAGGATGTCACCAAGAGCCCACTCAAACCTGGCCCCAGCCAGGGCCCTGCTTGAAAATGTATTTGCTAAGTGCTTGCCCCACAGTGGGTTTTCATCATCTCTGGAATGACTGTACATTCTGGAACACAGTCTTGGTGAACTTGGCTCAGACCAGGACTGACAAAGTCTGTTTCCCTGCCTCTCCCTTTGGGCTGAGCCAAGCCTGGGCTGCCAGGGATTACCAGAGCAGAATGGGGGTAATTTCTCATTAGAAATATGGTTCATAAAGTCCATTTCTATTTTACTCAAGGAGCCAGGAGCAGCCCAAAGAGGTCCAACTTGAGAGTCTTTCTGTGTGAGGGGGCAGCAGTGAGGACTTTTATTTTCTTATAAATCTATGCTGTTGTGTTTTCCACGTTTTCTGCAATAAACATATAAAACATCTACGTTTATTTTAAAAAAGCTCAAGGACAGAATCCTCCTGCTTCTCCAACTCCCCCCCTCCCACCCTACCCCACCCCTCTGGCCTGCCTCCCTGTTGCTTCTTTGCACAGGAGAAGTTTCTGCTAAACTTGGGATGAACCTCTCTCCCACCGCCAGTTGCCAAGCTCTACCTAGACCCTGGGTTTGCTCGCTTTACCTTCTCAACAACTCTGCATTTTATTTTAAGTAGGCTCCATTCCCGGCATGGGACTTGAACTCACAACCCTGAGATCCAGAGTCTTACTGCCTGAGCCAACAAGGTGCCCCAATGACTCCGTGTTTTAAAGAGGACTCTTGGCCAAAGCCACCCCAGGAATCCAGGCTGACTAAGACCTGAATGCAAGTCTGTCTGACTCCAAAGTACTTCCTCTTTCCTATGGTAGGAAAAGGACCTCCCTATGGAAGGACCTCCCTTCTCTGGGCCTCAGTTTCCCCAGTTGTAAAAATAAAGAGGAGAGGGCTGAAGATGGTCCCACAGGTCCTCTCTGATGCTGGCATGCCGCACCTAGTGTGAGTGGCTTCTTTCTCTTAGCATAATGATTCTGAATTTCATCTGTGCTGTGGTATGGATCAACACTTCATTCCTTTTTATGGCCAAATTAACATTTCATCGCATGGAGAGATCATGTTTTCTTTGTCCCTTCATCAGCTGGTGAACATTTCCTTTGTTTCCATCTTATGTCTCTTATGAATCCTGCTGCTATGAATATGAACATTCCTGTACAACATTTTCTATAGACACACGTTTTCTTCTGCTTGGGGTGTATGCCTAGGAGCGGCATTGCCAGATCACGTGGTAGCTCTATACTGAATTGTTTGGGGGAATTGCCAAAGGACGTTCCAAAGCAGTTGTACCATTTTACATTCCTATCATCAGTGTGAGGGCTCCGATTTCTCCACATCCTTGTTAACACTTATTGTTCCCCGTCTTTTTTATTGTAGCCCTCTTAGCAGGTGTGAAGTAGTAGCTCACTATGGTTCTGATTTGCATTTCCCTGATGGCTAACGATGTTGAGCAACCTTTCCTGTGCTTTTGGCTATGTGTATGTTTTCTTTGGAGAAATGTCTACTCAAATCCTTTGCCCATGTTTATTTCTTATTGATTTTACTTTTTAATTTTTTTAAGATTTTATATATTTGAGAGAGTGCATGAGCCGGGAGAAGGGGGAAAGAAGGGAAGGGCAGAAGCAGAGGGAGAACTAGGCTCCCTCCTGACAGTAGAGCTCAATGCTTTGCTTGATCCCAGGGTCATGGGATCATGACCTGAGCGGAAGGCAGAGGCTTAGCCAACTGAGCCACCCAGGCGCCCCTTTTGCCCACTTTACATTGGGTTATTTATCTTTTTTATTATTGAAATATAAGAGTTCTTAATATGTTCTAGGGACAAGTCCCTTATCAGAGCTGTGATTGCAAAAGTCAAGTCATTTTCAAGCTAAAAGGACACCAGCTAACAGGTACCGAGCGCTTACTCTGTGCTGGGCCTTTTTGCAGGTGCTTTCCATGTCAGCAGTGTTTTCAACCCCACAACAACCCCATGAAGCAGGTATGATTATTGTTGTTCGCTCTGTCATCATCCCCATATTACAGATGGGTCAACAGGGTCACAGAGCCGTGCCCTCCTCAGGTCACCCATCCAGGCAGTGGCACAGTGGAAGCTCTGGGGCATGGAGGTCATGGTGCCTCCTGGGGCTGCCATGGGGCAGAGACGGCAAGGGACCCATCAGAGCCAACACGATGCTCCTGACAGGAGCCCAGGCCGCCAAGTGGAGTCCAGCTCATGAGATTTTCCATCTCCTTGGCCAACTTGGGAGACTTGGGTTCCATTTTATTGAGGAAGGATTCTGTTTCCTGATAGCCGTGCAGGCTCAAATTGGGTGGAAAGGGGTTTTCTCCCTGGAGACTTCAGACTACTGCTCGGGAACCAACTCCCTGCAAATGAGGGATGATGATGCCAGAGGGAAGCTAGCCCATTTGCACATTAGCAAGTGAGCATCCGTGGCCTGGGCCTGAAGGAGGCGGGTGGTGGTGCCTGGAAAACAGTGAGCCCAGATGGGACAAGGCCTTGCCCCTGGAGGTTGGAGGCTTCAGGGACCCTGTGTAGGGTGAAACCAGACTGACACTTTGCCAGGTTCCAACTTCCCCCTGATATCTGGGTTCTGAGCGCCCATCTAAGCTAGAGACCAGACAGGCTTTCTGCAAGAAGATAGTTAACAAAATATTCTTGTTATGGGGCACCTGGGTGGCTCAGTGGGTTAAAGCCTCTGCCTTCAGCTCAGGTCATGATCCCAGGGTCCTGGGATTGAGCCCCACATCGGGATCTCTGCTCTGCGGGGAGCCTGCTTCCTCCTCTCACTCTCTCTCTCTCTCTGCCTGCCTCTCTGCCTACTTGTGATCTCTGTCTGTCAAATAAATAAATAAAATCTAAAAAAAAATATATTCTTGTTATGAGATCAGAGCAGTGGAAGGCCAGGGACAATGTAGATCCCACAGGGCCAGCAGTCTGAGGTAGATTGCACCACCATCCACATGATGGACTATCCTAGTGTTGTGAAACCCATGGGCAGCGATGGGCCATGTGACCAAGAAGCTCCAGAGCCATAATGCTGACTATTTTCGGGCTGATTCTCAATCATCCTCACACAGGCACAGAGAGGTGACTCCTTCACCTGACGTGAGGGCTGCACTAGGAGTTGGATCCTTCTCTAAGATTCCAGCAATGACTCTGAAGTCGCCCCTTGGGGAGCGCTTGCTGTGGGCCCGATGCTGTGCTAAGGGCTCTGCCAGGTGTGGACGGGACCAGGCCCAGGGGAAACACAGCACTGTGGTGGTCCAGAGTCGCCCACGCTTTCTTTTTGGTTCTGTAAAATTTCTAGCATCAGATGACATCACATTCATACAAAGAAACCCCATACATCCGCCTCTTGGGGTCACGGTGAAGCCTGAGGATGTCACGAAATGGCGCTCTGGGCATTGGAGTGGCCCATCTGCCCTCAGCACCCCAGGCCCAGGACGCAGGCCTCTCACAGGTGATGGGACACACACAGGCCTCAGGCTACATCCTCCCTCCCATCCTGGGTCCTCATCTGTCCAGTGGGGTGACTCTCTCCGCCCTCCTGCCTCCCTGGATGCTGGGAGGGTATCACATCAGTCACTCCAAGGCAGGCAGGACAGAACCTGGGAGACCTATGGAAGCCTCATGAAGGGGCTGCCTCTCTCAGGGGCTCTCTGAGCCCTTCAGAAAGCACTGTGCCATGGGCGTCCTGGCCCTCGAGGGCCTTGCCTATCTGGGACCTTTATTCCTCCCCCTGCCCACAGAATCTGTCTTGCTATGGGCCTGACATTAAGAGTCTCCATGTTGTGGCCCAAGAACCACCTCCTTCAGCTCTCCCTTACCTCATACTTGGCTCTCCACGCCCATGGCCTTCCCTGGGTGCTCGGCATGAGCTCCTTCCTCCTGGCCCCTCAGCCCGCAATGCCCTTGGACACCAGTGTGCTCTTCACCACTCTAGCCTCTGTCTGTATCCAGGAAACTTCCCCAGACACCCCCTTCCAATACCTCACACAGTCCTCGACCTGAGGAGGAAGTATTGAGGGCTCCAAGCTCCTGGGTTCAAATCCCAGCTGGGCCGGGCCAGCAGACTCACATCTCCCAGCCAGTACGGGCTTTCCTCCAGCACCCCTACACCTAACGCACGTGCACATCAACATACACTCCCACACCCCATACACATGTCCGTGGCCCAAAACAGATTCTCAAACATGCTCCTCCAAACACACGTGTGCCTTGACCACACCGGCACACCCAGCATAGAATCGACACCCAATCAACACACACAACACACACCCGAACCCTCAACCACACCCTCAAACTCCTCTCCCCCAATATAAGCACAGGCCATGACCGCACTATACCTCCCAAACTCAAGTTCAAACTCGCACTCATCCAACCCAACCACAGGCACATAGAGGCACAGCTACTGTAGGAGTGCGCTTGGGAGCGTGTCCTGGGAGCGTATGCTGGCGTGCGGGTGTCCCCAGCTGTTGGAGGTGTTTCTGGCAGTGCTACTGGGGGTGTCTGGGTATGTTCTGGGTGTTGACACGTGGGGGTCTGGGGGTATGCAATGCGCCTATGTCTATTCCCACCATATACTCCTCCAGCCGCATCCCCAATATATACATCCTTAATCGCATAAACACCCCTAGCCCACACCAAACTCCACAGACCATCACCATCCCAAACATATACTCTGAAACCATCCACATTCCAATCCTACTGCAAACAGCCCCCGTCCACACACACAACCCCCACAGATCTAATCACACAAACACGCACCCCCACTCTCTCCTAATTCCTGCAACACTCAGCACGCATCCAGGTATAGTCAATCACACACATACACACTTTCCCAGGCCACCTGCCCCCTCCACCTGTCCATCCAAAGAAGGACCCCTGGACTCTCTCCTTCTGGCTCCCCAGGCCTCACCGCACACCCCAAATCTTAAACTCTCATGGGTAGAGATTGTGCCCGCATGGGAATGGGACAGGCAGGTTCCTGCATGCATGGGCCAGATCTGTGTGGCAGAGCCCAGATGGCAGGGGACGGGCAGCCCCCACCGGGCCTCCATCCTCGGATGCCCTGGCCACATTCCTGCCTGCTCCAGGGGCAGGCCCTTATTCTGCCCTTGTTCATTGATTAAAATACTTTTAAGCCAACCACAAAGATTGTTGTCTTTGTCTTTCGTTCGTTCGTTCTTTTTTAAATATAAAAACCAACAGATGCATTTGGGGACCCTCTGATTTTCCTCCAGGGTGATTCACATGACCACAACCAGTTCTTGGAGAAGAAAAGCAAACATTCCCTTGGCCTAATAGATACATTCCCCGCGCCCGTGCCCCCCACCCCCCCTCGCCATCCCTCCTTTCCTCTGCAGGCTCGGCTCCTTCCCAGGGATGGCTTCCCACTTGGAGGCTGAGGGCCCAGAGGAGGATGTGAGACCAAGTCTATGAAACTTTTTCTGTTTTTAGTTTTATCATCTACCCTGGAAGAGAGAGTTGGGCAGGCAGAGATGAACCACCTCAGTGACAGAAAAGGAAGCTCCCATTTATTTAATCAGGCCTTTTGAACCAACAAAGCAGTACCTCCTGGAGGGTGGGTTATTAGTGTGATACCCATTTCACATATGACAAAACTGACTCAGAGGTAGTAAGTCACTTGTTCACGGCCTCAACCAGCGGCAGGACTCAGCCAGTACAATACAGAGCTGGTATGTGAGCTGATTCCACAGCCCGAGCAAGGGGACCACCACCCTTCCTGGCCTTTGCGACACTCTGCCCTGCCTAGCTGGTCCATGGTG
The DNA here is from genome assembly GCA_003697995.1 of Taxidea taxus jeffersonii. Lineage (NCBI taxonomy): Eukaryota > Metazoa > Chordata > Mammalia > Carnivora > Mustelidae > Taxidea > Taxidea taxus. Next base: position 20,546 of record ML106950.1, read on the forward strand.
GCTGGTCAGGCACGTGCGGTAGACCCTAGCCCTGGAAGCCTCGGAGGACACAGGTCGTGCTTCAGAGCTAGAGGGCACCAGGAAAGCACAGCCAGGGCTGGAAGGATCTATAGGCTTACCACATCCCGCCCTCCCCCAAGATAGGAATCCACTCCACAGTCTCCTTGCCAGGGACCATTCCCTTGGCTTACACATCTGTTAAGATGCTCCCCTCCCCAACCCAAGGCAGCCTTTTCCTATCCAGCCACCACTTCTCCATCCAACCATGATTCCTCCATCTATATCCTCACCCATCCATCGTCCATTCAATGTTTAATGCCTACAAGATGCTGAGTACCCTTTCAGCTGCCGGTGACACAGTGGTGAACAAGACACTATATGGTGTCTGCCTTAGCGCCAATCAAAGCAGGATGGAGCCACTAATTAGATGGGGAGCCAGGCTCTGGATGCTGAGTGATGTGGGCAGTGCTTGTCAGCTCACATGCTAGTGGGTGGTAAAGAGACCAGCCAAATAAGCAAATGCATAACACAATGTCGGACCTTGTAAGTGCTATGGGCAAAAAGACTTGTCCTTGTGGTATGATGGGAGTATTGTGGTAGGGAAGAGATGATCAAGGAAAGCGTCTCTGTAGAGGTGGCATCTAAGCTAGGACCTCAAGGATGAGAAGATGCCAGGCACACGTGCAGCTCTAGGAATGAAGAATCCCAGAGGGGGGAATAACCAATGCAAAGGGCCTGAGGTAGGAAAGGAGGTAGAGCAAGGAGGCCAACATGGCTAAATCAGAGTGGGCAAGCAGGAAGATGGCCAGAGGGGTCCAGAGAGGTGAGGGATCTCTTTTGTTGGCTGGAGCAAGGGTCTGGCCAACGTTCTGGGAGATAGGGCCTACTAAGATAGAGCAGTGTCCACCTCGACAGCTTCCCTGGGTGTCCCTAACCAGAAGAGAAGACACTGGACCTCTCCAAAGTCTGCCTCCAGGATCCCCTGCCAGGGCTACCTCTCAGTGCAGAAAATGCCCTCCCCTTTCTCCACAAGACCACAAGCGTTCCCAAACCCACACCTCACCTTATCACAGCCCTGTGGGGCTTTCACATCTGGAATCCTGTCTGAGCACCCCCAAAACAAGGAAGGGAGACAGTCATGCAATGTCCTTTTGACAAATGGGTAAACTGAGGCAGAAAGCACTTGAACAATCACCCAGGGACTGGGACTTGCACCCAAGCCCTCTCTTTGGGGGTATCCAGAGGACCCCATCAGCCCCACCACAGCCCTGTGAGGTATCATTTGGACAACTGAGGTAGTGGCAGGCAATGCCAGGCCATTTACATATGTTAGCTTGTAAAAGCAGAGAACCAAAGCTCCGAGAGGTGAAGGAACCTGCCCAAGGTCACAGGGCAAATCTGAGGAGGAGCCAGGACTTGCCTCAAGGTTGGCACCAAAGGACTCATCAAGCAGTTTGTTAGTTCAGGCAGATTTCCACTTCTAATACTGATTTGCACTCAGGTTTGAGCCCGTGGGCAACAGGACCGCTGGGGGAAGAGTTTGGGTATAGATGGGGAGGGGTCACACCGGGGAGGCAGTAAGACAGGCCCCACCAATTCTGCCTGTCACCAGGCCCCAACAGCTACCTCTGAGAAGCTGAGGGGCACTCCCCCGAGAGCCACTGCCTCAGGGGCTCAGGAGGGCTCCCCACCCTTAACATCCCTTCTGGTCCTTCTGAAGCCTCCAATGAAGGACACTCTGTCGCCTGCTCAGACTCCATCAGGGTCTGTGAGACTTGAAAGAGATTCTCTGGGGTGCAGAATGGATAAGACCTCCCAAGAAGGGCAGAGGACCTGGGGATCTGAGCAGGATGGGCAGCTCCCAGGTTCCTGAAGCTGTCCCCCAGGGCAGATGGTAGTGCTGCCCACTGGGTGGGTTCTCTAGGTTCAGCAACCAGAAGAGCTGGCATGTCCCAGAAAGTTCCATGGGGACTCTCAGCTCCAAAGCCTGGCTACCCCTCCTCTCCATTCATGTAGCTAAGTCTGCCCCTTCCTACAAAGCAGTGTGTTGGGACAAGACCTCCCTGTTAGGAAGCGAGGAAGCATTCAGAAAGCCTCTTGGGGAGTTGTGAAGGAAAGAGGTGGGGGCAGCAGTGGGTGCCCTGATTCAGAGGAGCCACATACCCTGTGGCTGAAGCTGTGCCGGGGGAAGAACAGAGCCTCCGAGCTCATCAGGTGTGCCTTGAAACGGAGCCAGCACAGATGGCACGGGTGCCTCATACGACAGGCAGCTACCATGAAATACCTCGTCACTCCAACCATGCTTCTGAGTGCCTCTCCTTAATTCACTTCCTGTAAAATCAGACCGACTAAGCAAATATGTATCTTTTTCAAATGAAGCACGTTATAGTCCCTAAATGGTCTTTATCCAGTTCTTTCCAGTCTCTTGCAAATTCCTGATTTCTAAATAATCTCTTATCTGTTCCATATGCCCCTCTGGAGTCATGGTTAAACAGAACAGCAGAGAACACGTAAATGATCCGCCCTTCTGCATGGGCTTATGCTTGACTCCAGCCACTGCCAATCAGATGTCTTCCAGGAAGCGCCAATCAAAGCAGGATGGAGACACTACTTAGACGGGGAGCTGGGCTCCGGATGCTGAGGGACGGTGGGCAGTGCTTGCCAGACACGAGGGTGCACTGTTGGAAGCACGTAAGTAGGCAACACGCTGGGAGCCGGGACTCAGGAAGTGCCACAGCACGTGGGTGGGGCAGTGGGGCATGGGGACACACGCAAAGGGTCCAGTGTATCGAGGGTAGCCTAATGACCCATGCTGAGCACCATCGCCTGTGGTTAAGTCACTGCTGTCACTATCAAAATGATCTTTTGGAAGCTGATGCTATCACCCCTCTGCGGAGCTCTAAGGTGATGTCCCAGCCACTCTGTGCGTCTGAAGCACCATGTGACCCAGCCCTGTGGGATCTTTCTCATCTCCATCCTGGGCCCTCTGCTCTGGCCCCAACAGATCCCTAGTCAGCTTCAGAACAGAATGGTCCTTGGCTCACACTGAACCCCCTTCTCTTCCTAACAAATTCCCACCCCTGGGGCCATTCCACAGTCCTATCCCCTGGCTCCAGTATCTGACCTTCCCATCAGACTCCAGGCAAGGTTGAGAAGGGTGTCCCATTCGTGTTGTAGTCCCCAGCACCAGCCCAGAGCGTGGCCCAGTGCAGCTCTTGGCAAAGGCTGAGGGAGTTTGTGAATGAACGCCCACCCTCCCCTGCGGTGAGCCAAGTGCTTTGCTCCATTTGGGACCCCGTACATCTGGGGCATTGTCAGTGTGTACGTCTTTGTGCTTCTGTGCCAGGCCACTCAGAACCTCACACAGTGCCGTAAGGCCTGTAGGTAAACAGAGCACAAACCTGCACTTCTCTATACTGTCCCAGAAACCAAAAGGTAGGAGAGACCCAAAGCCCAAATTGGTGAGTGTGTGCTGTAGCCGACGAAATAGTCAGATGCACAGCTAAAAGAGCCTAGAAAATGTTCTAGAGCCTAGAATTCTGGAACCACTTAGAAATAGGAACTCATAACACAGTGGGCTACACTGGCCACTGCCATTTTGTGTAAACCCCGTCTTTTCAGACTTTGGCTTCTCTAGGGGCAGAGGCCTTTTTGGCTGTGCCAACCCCCTCAGAGCTCAACACAGCACAGACTGGACAGGACTGGGGCTGCTCCCTAGAGAGACAACCTCAGGGCCTCAAAGACACAATCCTGCCTTGTCATTCATTCAGTCCCAGAATTGGTCCAGCGCTTGGGACTCTCTGTGATAGAAAGGCTTTGGTCCCTACCCTCCCCAGTGTCTTCTCCTTTGACTGCTTGTCTCATCCCTCAGTCCTGGTGATTGTCTTTCTTTATTTCCCACCATCCGCTCGGCCCTTGCCCTGATCCTGTCAAGCCACTTCTGGTTGGGATGATGACTGGCAGGCTCTGACTGGTATATCCAGCAGCCGGGCCTGCCCCTCCTGTCCATTCTCTCACAGTGTGGCTCCCCGTGTCCTCAGGGTCAAGCCTGACTGCCTTAATGAGGCACCAGGCCCTGATCCTGAGGCCCCTGTGACTCTCTCCACCAGAACACCCAGCCCTAGCC
>ML106950.1:29671-42061 GCA_003697995.1 Taxidea taxus jeffersonii
GCATGTGTGTGTGTGATGAAAGAAATTAAAGGACAAAATAAATGGAGAGATAGTCCATGTGCACGTACGGGAAGTTCGTTCAACATTGTCAGGAAGCCAATTCTTACCAATAACCTACAGATTCAACAAAATCCCAGTCTAAATCCCAGCAAGCTATTTTGTTGATATTGACAAACTGATATGAAAGTTTATACAGAGGCAAAATACTCAGAACAGCAAACACAATGCAATAGGAGGAGTACAAAGATGGAAGACTGACACCAGCCGACTTCACTTCAAGAGTACTATAAACTACAGTAACCAAGACTGTGTGATATTGGTGAAAGAACAGACAAGTTGATCAATGAAGCAGATCACAGAGCCCAGAAATAGACTTCCATAAATATAATGAACTGAACTTTGACAATGGAAAAAGGGAAATACAATGGTAGAAAGGTAGTCTTCTAAAAAATAGTGTTGGAGCAACTAGACATCTACAAAAATAAACAAACAATATAGACATACACTTTATGTCCTTCACACAAACTAACTATAGATGGATAACAGACACAAGTATAAAATGCAGAACTACACAATTCCTAGAATATATCATAGGAGAAAATCCTGGGTGACCAAAGGCATGTTCCACGAAAGAAATGACTGATAAACTGGACTTCACTAAAATTAAATACTTCTGTTCTGCAAGACATTGTCAAGGAAGCAAGAAGACAAGGCAAGACTGAGAGAAATATTTGCAAAAGACAGATCTGAGAGAGGACAATTACACAAAATATACAGAGAACTCTTAAAACTAAACAATAAAAAAACAAACAACCTGAAAAAAAAAATGGGGGAAAATCTGAACAGACACCTCACCAAAGAAGATATACAGGTGGTAAATAAGCACATGAAAAGGTGTTCCACATTATATGTCTTCAGGGAATTGCAAATTAAGACAATGAAATACCCCTACACTCCTCCTCCTCCTCCTACTGGTACTACACCACTATCATTCTATTAGAATGGCTAAAATCCCACACACTGACACCATCAAATGCTAGAGAGAATGTGGAGCAACAGGGATGCTCATTCCTTTCTGATAGGAATGCAAAATAGTACAGTCACTCTGGAAGCCTTTTTAGCAGTTTCTTACAAAATTAAACATACTTTCACCATATGATCCAGAAATTATACTCCTTGGTACTTACCCAAAGGAGTTGAAAACTTATGTCCACACAAAAACCTGCATATCGATGTTTATAGAAACTTTATTCGTAACTGACAAGACTTGGAAGTAACCAAGATGTCCTTTGGTAGGTAAATAAACTGGTATAACCAGACAGTGGAATATTATTGTGTTCTAAAAACAAACGAGCTATTAAGCCATGAAAAGACAGAAAGGAACCTTAAATGCGTATTATTATGTGAAAGAAGCCATTCTGACAAAGGCCATATGTTGTGATTTCAACTATATGACATTCTGTCAAAGGGAAAGCTATGGATATAGTGGTCTCCTGGGGTTAAGGGATAGGGAGAAATAAATAAGCAAAATACAGAAAATTTTTAGGGCAGTTAAACTATTCGGTATGATAGTATAATGGTGGATACATGTCCTTTTCCATTTGTCAAACTCATGGAAGTACAACATCAAGAGTAAACCCCTAATATAAACTCCGAACTTTGACCTGTATCTAATGTGTCAATGTAGGTTCATTGATTGTAACAAATGTACATTGGAGTCCAGAATGTTGATAGTTGGGGAGGCTGGGGAGGGCAGAAAATACATGGGAACTCTCGGTACCATCCATTCAATTTTTCTGTGAACCTAAAACTTTCCTAAAAAAAAAAAAATTTACTTTATTTTTTTTTAGAATTATTTATTTATTTATTTGACAGAGAGAGAAATCACAAGTAGGCAGAGAGGCAGGCAGAGAGATGGGGAGGCAGGCTCCCCACTGAGCAGAGAGCCCGATGCGGGCCTCGATCCCAGGACCCTGAGACCATGACCTAAGCTGAAGGCAGAGGCTTAACCCACTGAGCCACCCAAGCACACCCCAAAAATAAAATCTACTTTAAAAAAAGAAATGCCTTTCATCTGTTAGAAGATATCTACAAAAATCCTACTGGAAGCATTATATTAATGATAAAATGTTAGAACCCTTTAAAATCAGCAGTAAAACAAGGATGTCCACCATTAACTTTTTTCTTTTCAAAGAAGTAAAAAGAAATATAAAGACTGAGAAGGAAGAAATAAAATCATCATTACTTACATATATGAAAGCCTATATACAAATACCAAAAGAGTCTACATTTAAAATTAATAGAAATAATAAAAGAATTTATTAAGATGATTGGCTATAAGATAAATATACAAAAAGCAATCGTATTTCTATTCACCAGGAACAAAAGAGGTAATTTAAAAAGAGATCTAATTAACATTAGCAACAAAAAACAAAAGAAACCTACAAATATATATTTAAAAGAAACATATGCAAAACATGTATGGAGAAACATATAAAACCTTGCAGAAAATCATTAACAAAGACCATGTTTATAAACAGCAAGAATTAATACTATAAAGAGGTTCATTTCCCCAACGTGATCTATAGAATAAATGGAAGTCCAATCAAAATCACGAAAGTTTTCTTCATGGAAATTTTAAAATTGGGGCATCTGGGTGCTCAGTCAGTTGAGCATCTGACTTTGGCTCAGGTCATGATCTTAGGGTCCTGGGATTGAGCCCCGCATTGGGCTCCCTGCTCGGCCGGAAGCCTGCTTCTCCTTCTCCTACTCCTCCTGGTTGTGTTTCCTCTCTCACTATCTCTCTTTCAGTCAAATAAATAAAAATCTTAAAAAAAAAAAAGAAATTTTAAAATTGATTCTAAATATATATATGGAAGTGTAAAGTCCCAAGAAGAGTAGAGGATCACTAAAGGAGACTGCAGTGGGAGTGGGAGATGGACTTTCCCATTAGATTAGCCAAGACTTCTTACAAAACTATGATAATTAAGATAGTTTGATACTGGGGCACCTGGGAGGCTCAGTCGGTTAGGCGTCCAACTCTTGGTTTCCGCTCTGGTCATGATCTCAGGGTCGTTGAAATTAAATAGTGCGTCAGACTCCCCGATCAGTGGGGAGACTGCTTGAGGTTCTTTCTCTCCCTCTCTCCCTGCCCCTCCCCCGACTCTCTCTCTCAAACAAATCTTTAAAATGAAAAAATAGTATGATACTGGTACAAGACAGAAAAATTGACCAACAGAACAAAAGCACCTAGAAACAGACTCAAATACACAGAAACTGATCTATGACAGATGGCACTATGTATCATCGATGGGGAAAAGATGGGCAATTCAATAAATAGTTATCCACATGGAAAAAAATTAAACTCGGTCCTTACCTCACACCATACCTTCTAATTCCACTGGATTAAAACCTTAAATGAGAGTAAAATGTTAACGCTTTAAAAACTTTAAAATAAATCCTCCCATTAAGATACAAGATCATTTAGTTGTAACATCAAGGTAGAGAAGGATTTCTTATAAAAACACAAAAGATAAAAATAATTCAAAGAAATTTCATGAATTCAACTCATTAAAATTAAGACCTCAAGAAAAACACAGTCAAAGCAATTTTAAGCCACAAACTGGCAGAAAATATCAAGAATTCCTACAAACCAATAAGAAAAGAGCAAACAGCCAATAGAAAAATGGGCAAAGGACACGGAGGCCATTACACAGAGGAAGAAACATGAATGGTCCAGGACATACGAAAATGTACTGATAATCATTAGTAATCAGCTAAATAAAAATTGAGAACAGCCCCAGATACCATTTCACAGCCACCAGACTGACAAAGTTCCATAACGTTTTTGAGGGTGTGGGACAACAGAGCTTCTACGCACAGCTATCCAAAAACTCCACTATCCAAAAACAGAGCGTTCCCATGAAAACCTTTGTAAACTGAAACGCCTTAACGCGAAGAAGCCATTGTCGTGAATTTACATAGAAAAACATTTTGAGGGTTTCCAGACCCAGAAAATAACCTCTCTTAGGTTTTTCTGATACCTTAGGACACCTTGCGCTACGAGATACACAGAATGCATGGACAGAAAGCACAGATGGGCACGGACACAGTTCAAGGCCCCACCGCTTGATGCTGAGATGCCGCGTGCAGTTCCCGGGGTCGGAGCCTGGCGGCGTCCCTCTGGCTGCTCCGGGCGCGTGCTGCCTCTGTACTAGCTTGCTACAAAACAAATCGCTGTTGTAGCTTGTTTTTTCTTTTAAGATTTTATTTATTTGTTTATTTATTTGAGAGGGAGGGAACACAAGTGGGGGGAGGGGCAGAGGGAGAAGCAGCCTCCCCACAGAGCAGAGAGCCTGATGTGGGGCTCGATCCCAGGACCTTGAGATCATGACCTGAGCCGATGGCAGATGCTCAACTGACTGAGCCACTCAGGGGTCCCTCAGCTTTTCTTTTTTTCTGGTTAGCACTTGGGAAAGAGCGTGGCACCACTTTCCGTCTCCTGACCAGCCACTGCATTTCCAGGCTCACGTTCTCGTGGAACCCTTCCACCGGCCCAGACAGACACAGGAGAATGGATGACTATTCACAGCAGCACAGTGAACTAGCAGAAAACTGGAACAACCCAAACGTCCATCAACAGGAAAGCGACCCAAGCTTGGATTATTCACACAATGTAGGATTACACAGTAGTGAAAATGAACAAATGGCAGCTACATACACTAAAAAGGATAAAATCTTTAAAACATAATATTATGTGAAACAATCGCAAAGACCACATACAGCCCGATACTATTTTTATAAAGTTTTAAACCAAGCGAAACTAAACAATGCCTTGTTTATGGATACATGTGTATGATGAGATGATGTCAAGAAAAGCAGAGAATGCTAAGAAAAAGAACACTGGTTCCAGAAATTCATGGATGTTCATTTTGCTATGCCTTATTATGTGCACATATTTGCATGTATACTTTTGACTGTATCGAATATGATGTAATTTTTTAAAAATGTAAACATGAGTAAGGACTCTGGGGCTAATCAGTGTGGGTTTAAAGCCTGGTGCTTCTACCTCCTAGCCTGTGTCGTTGGCAATTCTCTTCTCTTTCCCAAGCTTCCGTTTCTTCATCTGTGAAACAGGGATAGGGACACCTCCCTCCCGGGGTGCTGGGAGCCAGTCCCAACTTAGCATCGTCCCTGACCTGTACTAAGCAGTAAGGAAGCGTTTGCTCGGTAACCCTTGCTTTCTGAAAGTTTGCATGATGCCACTTGGCATTTCTGGAAGACCTGCATTTTGACTTATGAAAATTTTCATAGGAACAGTTTATTTTCCAAGAACGGGGGAAACCTGTATTGGTATTGCTAATGATAAACAGAGTGTCAGGGCAGAGATCCAGGCCCCCCGCACCTCCCAACCCAATGCTCTTTCTATGCTGCACTTTCTGTCTTCATGCCCCTGGGCCCCTGGGGGCTGTGGCAGGGTGCTGTTTTCAAGCCTTGTCAGAGCAGTAACTGCATCAGGCAGCACCCTGGCCAACAGCCCCTGTGCAGTCAGTGGCCCTTTACATTCCTGGTGGATTAAAATCCCCAGCCCGCGCTGCAGAGGCCTCCCTGGGCCTTGGTGATTAATAAGCTGGCCCTAGCACTAAGAGCTCTCAGAGGATGGCTGGCAGAGAGACGGGGACGGTGCGGTCGGGGCACCTCTTGGATGCACATGAGCTCTGGGGAGAGAAGTGAGCCTCTTCCAAGCTCTGGGGGGCACCACTGCCTGGCACTGGGGCAAGAGAGGCGGGCTGGCAGTTCAAGTCCTCTCAACTCAGGGATGTGGGTTCCACTCCTAGCTGTGCCTCTGCTTGCTGCGTGGATCCCAGGCAACCCGCTTAATGAGCTGGGCTTCTGTTTCCCATTTGTAAATTAGCACCTGGTTCAGTGCATTAGCTTAGAACTTAGAACTTAGAGCTTAGAACAATGCCTAGCACAGTAAGGGCTTGATCTCATAGTATTATTGTTAGCAGTCGTGTTACTATTACTATTCTCGGGGCCCCAAAGCAGGGCTGGTATAGAATAAGAAGTCGCATGGAATGTGTGCTGAATGAAACTGCCAAATGGCAGGCCAGTCTCTGCTCCCACAGTTTGGGATGAGAACCCCACCTCTGCCCTCCACTGGGCAAGGTCCTGCCCATTAGAAAGTCATTCCTGGTACCGGGCTGCTCTTGCTCCCTGACAGTTTCCTCCTGTGAGTTTTGAGAATGGAGGAAAAACAGTGGGGAGGAGAAGCTTCCTCATCCCCCATTTGTAACCACTTCCCAGGACCCGAATCCAATTGGCCCTTCTCAGTGGTACTCCCATGGCCACTCAGCTGGGAAAAGTACATACACACACCCCTTACAGTCAGAGAGTCACAGACAAACTCACAGGAACATCCACGATGCCCCAGCCCCTGAAGACACACTCAGCCACGCAAACGTGGCCACACACACACACACACACGACAAGCACGTACATTAGAGACATGGGGCTAAGCACTCAGAGACAGAAGAACACATACTGATGTGGGCGCTCAGAGGCACATGGGAACTCCAAAAACCAGACAGCCAGGGTCAGAGCTCCTTAGGGGAGGAGGGCTCCATGCTTTCCTAGAGATGGACTTGACTGACCCTGAACACATTCCCTGAGGGCAGCTCAGGCTGATGCCAAAGACCACAGGTCTCCCTCTGGCCACTCGGCAAGCCTGGCATGGGAAGGGCTTTTTTGGAAATGGCAGGAATGGGCCCTCCATGCCATGCAAGCCACTGAACAAATTATAAGACAACGACAATGAGAACAGCTACTGTTATAGTCAGCCTGTGCAAACAGACCTCGCTGCCCCCGCACGCCCAGTGCTCTGACAACACTGCGGGCTGGGACGAGGCCACCTGCACTTCTGACCTTCACTTCTGTGGTCCTGCTCCAAGTTCCTTCAAGGTCACTCTCTATGAGGCCCTGGTCAAGCACAGCTCTGAGCCTCACTTTCCCCCAGATGTCTCGGGGCCTTCGGCCAGCTTCCCCAGCAAGTTCTGCGCCTTGCCTGTCTTTCTCCCAGGTCCCATTCTGCGATTTGTCCCCAGCACCTCCCACATTGCTGGGTGTATTCCAAGGACTCAGCAAATGTCTGCTTAAGAAGAACAAACCCCTCTCCGGCCTGAAAGGCCAGTATCACCACTACCACTTCTACACACAGCATCCCTTGGGGTCTGCTTCCAAGACACCCCCCTAAGCCCCACTTCACAGAGGAGGAAAAAGAAGCTTCAGAAAGGCAAAGGAAACTTCCCAACGTCACACAGCACAGCCGGCCCCTGGGGATTAGTTTTGGGGAGGCAGCTCCCCACTCCTTATCTGATTGGGGAGGCTCAGGAGATCCTGATGTCTGGGGTCTCTAATAAAGAAAACGCCCCATACTGCCCTCATGTCCAAGCCGTATTCATGGGTCCAGTCATACCATTAATGAGGGCCACGGTGATCCTCGCCTAGCCATGGGGGCTAGACATGAATGTGGTTTAAAGGAGGGGGACTGAGCTCAGCCAGGATTTGACCACAGGCCCACAGGACGGGGCAGGCATGCCTACGTGACCCAAAGCTTGGTCTCCCTTGGAGGGTCCCTGTCAACAAACAATACAATCCCTCCAGGTACAGAGCAGGCAGCCCCGTCTGGCTCTGACGTCTCACAAGGGGTCCTCAGTGGACACCCTGGCCCGGCACCGAGGGTTCTTGGGCCAAATTGGAAAACCTCCGGCAAGCGCAGTGTTCTCCAGCAGCCTCTATAAATCCGGAGAAAGGGGTTATTAAACCCTGAGAAACTGCAAACCAAAGACACTACGTTCTTGGAAAAGCCTCTAGAATCAAGTCATTACCTGTTAATTACCGAGAGTGGGGCAGAAATTTCAGTCGGGGCCCTGGCGTGATTGCTTGTTTGTTGGCTCTCGCGAGGCACAGGAAACATAGGCACATGTATGTTCACACACACGCATGGCCCTCCAAATTCCAAGTCCAAGGTTCTCTCCTTCGAAACCAAACTCATCACTCAACTCTTCAGCCCACTCCACCCGCCCCTCTGCTCTACCCAGCCACCCAAACCCCTTACGTCTCTCCCCCTGGCCTTTGCCTCCCCTACCCCATAAAGTCTCTCTTCCCTATCACTGACTGCCTCCAGGCTAATGACACCCCCTCTCCTTGCATATCCCCAAATCCTCAACCCAGGGGTCCTCCAGCCGCCACCTCCCTACAGCAGGACCCAAACCAGCTCACTTTCTTCTCCCGTGTTGCCAAGGCTGTACTAATGTCCCCTCAATGAACCCAGGCCAGAGTAGAGCACCAATCCCTCATTTAGAGGCCTCCCCATCCCCTTCTGTCCACCATCCCTCCTGGTTCTCTGCTCCCATCACTTCTGTAGCTGACAGATGTGCAGGTTCGACTGGCAGCCCAGTTTCCCCCAAGAATGAAGAATCCCTTGGTATGGGAAGTAACCGTGTGAGTAGGGAGGACCTTTATGACAGGGAGCCACACCCTGTCAGCCTGAGGGAGACCAGAGATGGGCCTGCCCCATGGGGGCCCTGCCACAGCTTTGGCCCTGGAGCGAGAACATGGAGGTATCTGGACTTTGTGTTGTCTCTTAGAGAAGCAGTTGTGGGCTCCCTGCTTCCAGGCCCCTGGGAAAACGGAGATCCCACTGTCCTCAAAATCTGCTCCTCTGCTCCTCTGTGGGTGCAAGGGCTGGCCAATAAATCCTAGGGGTGGGGGAGAGAGGGGGACACAGGGCCCATCATGGCCAGAGCTGGTTTCTTCTTCTTGTAGGTCAGAAACCCGGCAGGGAGCTCCTCTCTCCATTCTGCTGTGGCTCTGACCATGGTGTCAGCCTCTCATGTCCGGGCCCACACTAGTGCTGCCTCCTGGGATGCCCTGTCTCACCTCTTTCATGACACTACCTGGACTCCCTCTCCTTAAGGCCCAGGATGAGAGCTGCTCCTTCTCCTAGACCCCCAACGCCCCTGGAGCTCCCTCAGAGCACACAGCACACAGCCTTGCCCTCTTTTTTTTAAGATCCATAGAGTCCCTAGGCTATGAGATCCTTGAAGATGGGACTAGATCTGCCCCAAGTAGTAAACTGCAGTGTGAAGCCTGCAGAGAAAGGCCACATGCCATAGAGGTCAGGCCCCACTGGATGATCAAGGTCAAGTTGCTCAGGTTCTATCAGCCTTGATGTCTTCATCTGTGAAAGGGGGATGGACAAACTAAGAGCATGACATAGCCTGGAGGACACAGGTAAGGTATGTTCACTGGCTAGTATTTACTTGCCCCCTAGCTTTTCTCAAAGAACATTAGCAAAATTATCACTGAAAATAAGGTCTACTGTTTCGTTCAGTGATTATGTATTACCATCGATCCATTCAACCGCCTTCCTCCAGCCATCAGCACGGGGGACCTTCATCACAGCCTCATAAGGGTTTGAGATCCAGACAAAACTGGCCCCAATGCACAAGAGGGCTGCTCTGTTTCCTTTTCCAGACAGCCAAAAGTCTGCAGTTCAACAAGTTGCCTTCTTTGCCTTGGCTTCCAGGAAGCTCCAAGAAAATACAGGGTTCAATCATAATAACGAAATGAGCTTAGAGTTTTTATGTATTTATGTCATTTTCTCTCACCTAAATCATTTCAACTACACACAGATCTTTTTTTGTGAATGTCCATGAATCCTTAATGGAAGCCAAGAAATCAACGATAAGGGGGACAGAGTGGACCAGTATAGGAAGGAACAGACTAGAACAGCACAACAGGATTTTCTGGTGTTTCCTGTGCCCAAACCTCTTCACAGAGGATGAAACTGAAGCCCAGAGAAAGGAAGGGGTGAGGTAAGGCATGGACTGTATTTCAAGCCCTTCCAGCCTCTAGAGACTTGGCTTCTGGGCTGACTTACCCACAAGCCATGCAGGCACAGTGGCTGGAGTCCACAGTATTTTCAGGGACTCATGAAAATGCTTTAATTTTAAATCGGAAAAAAAAAAGGGGTTTCTAGGTCAAAAAAAATATTTTAATACATAATATGAATGTGTCCTTATGCCAGTGCTGTCATAAAATTTAATTTTTAGTATTTTTATGGAGGAAGAAGCTGAAGCCAGAAGTGCTAGGGTCGGCGAACGCCATGACAAGGCCCCCGTTCACTTCACCACCTCACCAGTGAGTAGGGAAAGCTCCTACTTTTCACTTGCCCAGCTTCCTGGGGGCCCAGGCCTCATCCATGCTTCTCTTGACAGAATCCAGTGGGAGTGTTTTCACGAATATTCCAGGGGAAAGTGGGGCCTTGCCAGGTGAATCTAATTTATACCCTTCGGAACCACCTCAGACAGCTCTTGAAAGGCTGCGGGAGGGGGATCTCCTGGCTGATTTCACCAACCAGTTGTCAGGACAAACCTTCCTGGGTTCACAATGTGGAGACAATTAAAGACTGGCGCTTTGAAGGCACGAGCCGAGAACTTCCTGACAGAGGTGTTGACTGCAGGCGGCAGACCCTCTGTTCCTCAGTCCTCAGGACCACACCTCGTCTTCCCCCAGCCCCTGGGCTGGGCTCACTGTGGGGGCAGTAGCCGCAGAGCTGGCCTGAGAAACACCAGCATCACCCTGCACAACAGCTGACAGACTCAAAGGAGAGGTGCAATGGGGGAACAGCATGGCCTGGGCACGGCTGCTGACTCACTGTGCGACCCTGGGCACAGCTGCTGTACCACTGTGTGACCCTGGGCATGGCTGCTCACCTGTTGCATGACTCTGGGTAGAGCTGCTGACCCACTGTGTGGCCCTGGGTATAGCTGCCAACCCAATGTATGTCTCTGGGTAGGGTTGCTGACCTACTGTGTGACTCTGGGCAGGACTGCTGAACCACTGTGACTCTGAGCAGGGCTGCTGACCTGCTATATGACCCTGGCTATGGCTGCTGACCCACTGTGTGACTCTGGGCATGGCTGCTGACCCACTGTATGATTCTGGGCATGGCTGCTGATCCACTATGCGACCCTAGGCAGGACTGCTGATCCACTGTGCGACCCTCTGTGTGACCCTGGGTATGATGGTGGGCCTGCTGTGGGACACTCTGCTGGCCCCCTGCCTGTCAAGGCCCAAGAGTCCTCACTGTGAAGATGGGACAATGTTTCCAAGACATGAAGTTGTGAGGATGATGTGGGGTGAAGAGCCATAAGCAATTCCACCCAGACAAGGCAGGATTATCATTCCCACCAAACGGTTAAGGAAATAGACCAGAACACAGAAATAACTTGCCCAGCCTAGGTCATGGCAAATAAGGGCTTAGGCAAGATCTTGGATATGAAACCTGGATTCCAGGAACCTTGAGGGCAGGGTCTACATCTTCCTAAGGAGCAGTTACACTTGCAGGCTTACTTGGATTCAAGTCTCAACTCCAACTCTTACTGGCTACAGGACCTCCCCACATTTTCTCTTCTGCCCCTTCTGCTCTTCTGATATACATCAGAATATACATATTGCCATCATGAGCCACAGAGCCCTTCCATCCTGGCCCTTTCTCCAGGCTGAGCTCCATTCAGACAGCTGCTCCAAAACCACTCCCTTCCTCTGACGCCTGCATGTCCCCCCTAAACTGTGAGGTCAGCTATCTTCCTGCACACAGAAGACAGGAAAGTGGGACATGAGGACCAGACTCATGGTGCTAATTCCTGATACACCAACCCTTTCCTACCACCCAGCACAGAGAACTGGAAAGATCAGCTCCAAATCCATAAAAAGCCCAGATTCCATGTGATTACTTTTAAGGATACACAGTAACTAATTAAGTTTCCTCTTCAGGGGTCTTCTGGGGCTAGCTCAATGAAAACAAGGAGTATCAGTTCACCCTCAATTTCAGAAAATCATGTGCACACAGGGAGTATCCTGGAACAGTGGAAGGAGGCCAGGGTTTGGTATCCCAATACTTCTCTGAGCCTCGGTTTGCTCATCCCTAAAATGGGGCAGTAATGCCAACATCAAAAATTCACTTAGAAAACATGAACACAGGGCTTAATCCAGTATCTGGAGGAGAGCACATTCCTAACAAATACTACTTTGCCTCCTTCCTCACATTTTAAGGTAGCTATTTTGGGGTAGTTTAATCTTTTCCCTTGTTGCCTTCATGGCTATCATGCATCTTGGTCACCAATTAATACAGAATTATTCTCTTGCTCCATCTCCGGGCCCATGGTCATAAAAACAGAACCCATGGGGACTGAATCCATGACCAACCGCAGTAGCACACGCAAACAGATGCCCATGTGGACGGAAGTTGGGCTGGGACAAGAGCATGTGGGGCAGAAGGGAAGAGCCAAGCAACGAGCCAGAGGTGGGAATGAACCTGGCACA
>RCUC01151012.1:0-23279 GCA_003697995.1 Taxidea taxus jeffersonii
ACTAAGTGCCCTCCAGACACGGACTCTGGCAAACCACTCACCTCCCATTTGGCAGGTATCCCACCACGGTTGTGCCTACCACCAGAAGGCTAATCCCAGTAAAAGCAAGAGCTATCCTGTAAGAAGAAGACACGTGAAAACACAGCAAACAAACCCTCGCACTACAGATAGACTGGAACGTGTGATGAAAGTGGGCATCACAAAAACCATCTAGAAATGAGAGCAGGCCTAGCATACCCAGATATCATTTTAATCCCAAACTGACAGGAGGCTATGGATTTGGCTTTCAGTGGACGCTATCTCCCCCAATATCAGGCAGCCAGAAGGATGGAAAAGCCTGCTGTTGGCTACTCTGCCCCCAGGCACCTGCTGTCCTGCTGTCTTACCCTTCCCTTTGGCTCCACACCCTGGCGGAAGCAGAGCTTTTCTATGGAGCAACAGGAAGTAGAGCCTGAAGGTACCGGCAGCTGGCAAGGCATACTCAGAACAGCACATGGTACAGAAAACCTGAGAGTTCAATATTGCCTCTGTATTACAGAGACAAGCTTGCAGGAAAGACTCGGTCATGTACAGGGAGGAATGGCCAGAAAGTACACCATGTTCCCTGTCCCTGTGTTTAGGCCACCTAGACAAGCATTTTAAGAAACCCCATGATTTCTGTTTGATTTGCAGAGAATCCAAGGGCCTTTAAAAGATCACTCCCAGTGTACCCTTCCAAGAGTCAGATGGAACTGGCCAGTGACAGAATCAAACTCTTTCTGAAGGGGGAAAGCAAAGCAGAATCAAACTTCTTTCTGAAGGGGGAAAGCAAAGCAGAGTGACACAGGGAGGTCAGCCACACCTCGGGCTTAGGCAGTAGCCGCTCAAGCCTTTTGTTCCCGTCAGGCCTGCCCTCACCTGAGTGGCAGAAGGAAGCAATAGCGAATTAGCACTCCTAAGCCCCACAAGACAGTGAGCCGAAGGCTGATGTACTGGAAGTTATAGTTGGTCCTGCTCAGCAGGTTCCAGGACTCCAACTCCTCCGCTGAGAACCTCTTTGTCACTTCATCATCCATGATGGTCTCCATTCCCTTCCGGCAAAAGTAGAAAATGTCGGAGAGCTCAAACTCTGGAGTGTTATCCAGAGCCTTACTACTACCACTTCGACGGATTTCTTTGATCTCTTCTTCTAGCGAAGTGGGATCTTTCGCAATGATTCCTGCAACAGAGAACACCCGTGTCAAGCAGCATGCTGGAAGCATGTTAAAAATATTCAGAGTCCAGGGGCACCTGGTGGTGCCCCTCTTTGGTTTCAGCTTAGGTTACGATTTCAGGATCCCTCATCAGTCTCTGTGCTCAGCATGGAGTCTGCTTGTCCCTCTCCCTCTGGTCCTCCCCCGGCTCACACACACTCTTTCTCTGTCACTCAAGTAAATAAATAAATAAATAAATAAAAGTCTCTAAAATATACAGAGTCCATATACTCCCTTTGATAGAGTGAAGAGCATGTGTGGAATTAAAAGCACTTAGGAACATATGTCAAAGGGACTTTGTGAGATAAGGAGCAAGAGCCAGTCCTACCATTGGTATAGGGCTTGTAAAGTTGGTGGTTCTTCTCCTTGGCGCCTCTCTCCATCCTCAAGGTGGCCCACTGTAGGGAGAAATGACAACACAGACAATGAAATCTTCTTCATACAGCAACTGACTCCATTTCTGGGAAAGCCTCAATTCTAGTCACCTGAGATCGGACTGTAGCTGAGAAAGCACCCACTCTAAAAGGAAAGTCAAAGCTTCTTCTACTAGAGCCATCTCCCTCCTTGATGACAAGGAACAGAAGATGAGTCACCTAGAGTAGAGACCTGGAGACTCCAGAAGCTTGGGTAAATTTCTCGGGCCTAGGTTCTCTCTGCCTACATCTGTCTTCAGGGCACCTAAGGAGTCCACAGGCTGGCAGCACACAGACCTCTAGTGTTTCTCTCACTGCTGAACAGCAGCTATTCTCAAACAGCAGAACCAAGCATCCTTTAAGCAACTGCCCACCACTTGACGCTGCCTACCTCTCCAATTATTCCAGAAGCAACAATTTAAATAATATGTATGTCTAGACTGTCCATCCAGCTCTGAGCAGCCTTGTAATAGAAGGATCCCCCCAACCTGATACAGAAGGGTTAAACAAAAATACACAAAAACACCATTTGGACATTAAAAAAAAAATCTAATTGGACACTAATGCTAAGTCCCTTAAGCAACTCATCTTTTCTATCTATAAAATAGGACTGATAAGTATGTCAACCTCCTGCTTCATGGGGTCACTTAATATCAAATGAGACCATATATGTGACAGAACTTGGGAAACTGCAAAACACCCTAATTGTCCTCACTGTGACTGAAATAATGATAGACTCTACAAGACATCTAGAAAAGAAGCCTCTTCCTGGAGCCTCCCTTCCTTACCATCCATCTACCTACAGTAAGCGAGCCAGGGTCTCACCCACTACCCTGTAAGTACAGGTGAAAATGCACTCGCTTATCCCTAACTGGAGTATGTTATCACTGTATAGAAAGTGAAGTCCATGGCAAGTCGAAGAAACAGAACAGATATTTTAAAAGGCGTCTTTTCAAACTTGTTTCCACAGTTATGCAAGGTGAAAGAGAACCCTGTCACCCCGTGACGCAGGAAAACCCACACAGCCTGAAGCATTTGGTGTATATTCTGCTGGCAGAGCCTCAGCAGATGGCTCTGGGTGGTCTGGCAGAGCCAAAAGCAAGACGTGAGTTTTTCATCAGTGATCTGACCTCATCTGGAAATTTCTTCAGACACCACTGTCTAGAAAAAGCATAGCTTAGAGTCACTCACTCAGAAAGGGTCTAAGGCAAGAAAACCCACAGTCCATTTTCTATACTTTGGATACTTAGCGCTTATGTTTTCTGGCTCTATGCATGGATATCTCTTCTAGAAGAAAATGTAAATGAAACTCCTACAATGGAGGAAGGTAGACTCCACCTGGGAATTCCATCTAGGGAAGAGGTGAACAGGTGAACAGGGACAAGAGGATCAAGCAAGGCTAACATACAGACACAGGCCTCTCAGCTGGAGTTTGCGGGTTTCCATTCTGGCCAAGTCTGCGTTAGTATAGCAACCACAGTCAGAATCAGAAAAATCTGGTTCCATACTGACAATTCTGAAACTCAGAGGAGGGTGCCATATATGACATCCAGCCTCTGAGCACTAGAATTTAAGTCTGTGAGGACTGCTTCACTCTGCAAAAATCAAGATTGCTGTGGTGTTTGAACTGGAAAGGTACAGGTTAAATGAGCCCCTCCATCTCCTAGCTCTATCACAGGGCTGTCATCAACATCGCCTTGCCCTCCCTTTTTTACACTTCAGGTACGTTACAAAATGCTTCTGTGTTTAGGAGAGAAGTGCCCAGTCACAAGGCTGGAGGGACCTGGCTGTTAGCTGGGAAGAGCCTGTCTGGGAGGAGAGGCTGATCAGTGAACTGGAGAGCCGTGGACCGGTGCAAAAGACCGAAGGAAAGGGGTGCTGCCCATGAGCAGCGTCTGGTAACTCTACAGCCGGCTTCTCTGAGTGGTCACTTGCAGAACTATAGCGTTCGGACATGCAGAACAAAACTGAGAAGCCTAGGTTCAGAGCTCATTCCTATAAACCTCCTCTCCTCTCCCTGACGTGAGATGCCATTTACCACGCTATTCAGCATCAGATTACTCAATTACTCCAGTCTCAGCCTCTTCCAGACAGAGAAGAGACCATTTAAGGGCATTAACAATGCTGCACTCTTAGGTAACATCAAAGCCAAGGCAGACCTTGGCAGGTGAAAGGCAGGCCCAGCTCCCAGAAAGGCAGAGGGTGCAATGGTGTACTTTTGCTAGTTATTCATTCTTTTGAACACTACAATTTAGGAATTAACCACAAGTCACAGACTTCGCAACCTAATCTCAGCAGAATCCACCTCCTTTTCAACCATATATATCCCAAAGAACAAGACCCTTAGAAAATTCAGGCTCCCATCATCCAGCACATCTAGTCCCCTGCAAACACCACCTCTTTTAACAACTCTCTCTTCTCTCCCTGCTTCATCTGTAACCTCTAAGTAGCTACTAGCAAATGTGCAAATCTTTACTTCACTGAAGTGACAACTGCACTTTCCCAATTGCCTGCTGGGCATCTCCCTATGCAAGTCCAACCAGCCCTCACGAGCACGTTCCAAATTAAAGACAGCACACCTCCTCCCAACCCTCAAAGTGCTCCCCTCCCTCTGGCCCACCTCCTGTGGCAGTGGGATCACTATCCCTCTGGCCATCCAAGCTTTCAAGCTTCCCATCTGTCACCAAGTCCTATCGATCCTCCCCTGAAAGGGCACTCTTCCCCAGCTGCCTCCTGGGTGATGGCGTCACGTTTGCTCCCTAGCTTATTCTCTTGCCTGTATTAATGCCACGGCAATTCAATTGCTCTTTCCTCCCTTCAAGTCACCCAACACATGCTGCCATCATGTCACTTCCTTGCTCAAAAACCTTCAATGGCTTTTCGATGCCTAGAGAAACATTTGCTTTTATAACTGACCTCACCCTTCTGTGCACCCAATGTTTTTGCTCCACTAAGCTATGTATGGTCTCTAAAGTAAGCCTCTAATTAAAGTAAGTCTCTGAAGTACAATCTTTAGACTGTACTTTCTTATCTGCACTTCTAGAATGGCTTTTCCTTTTTAAGATTCCAGTTCAAATGCCAACTCTGCTATGAAATGTTACCTACCCAATTCCTGTGGCGTTCGTCTTTCCCGGTGTATGTGAATTAGCATCCAATTGTGAATTAGTTATGTATGCGTATACTTGTCTTTCTTACTAGACTGTAAAACCTGAGGAACAGGAGCCAGGAGCAACCCGTGTTCTCACTCCAGCAGTCTGATAGAGGGTCTTGCACTTAGTAGGCAGTCGCTAAGGGCTGCCTTTAACTCCCAGTGTTTTTCTCCATCAAGGTCTCCATGTGAAAACATAAGAGCAGAAAGGATACAACTACTTCCCATCACCTTCCCTGCCAGAGTCATACTCTCACCTTTTTCAGTTCATCCTCTCAGCTCATCAGGGTTATGTCAAAGTCACCCCTTTTCACTTGGATAGGGAGGACATGCCTGATTGACAGGACTGCTTTCACTAGAAGCACATGCAGGGGTTATGGCTTCTATTCTGTAGATGAAGAAGCACATGGGAAAGTTTGACGACTTAGGTCAAGTTTCAGAGCTCATCAAAGAGCCCTGGATTTCAAGCTAAGGGCCACTGACTCAAAAACTCACGCTCATCCCACTACACACTCCCACTGTACAGCCTCTTCAATTTCCTCACAACCACCACTGGCTTTCTAGGACTCTCCATCGGCCACTTCCGCTCTAGAGTTTCATGTTTACAATTGCTGTAATGTTTACAACGGTCTCTGACCTGACCTGATCAAGCCTTTGCCCATGAGGCAAAATCACCCAGGTCATTTCTTTCCATCTCTCTGTTTCCAGGCTTCCTATTTTCTCCTTCTCTAAACCATTCTCAACTCAATGGAAAGCTACTTCCAGGACTTGTACCCCAATAATGCCATCATTACTACATTGAGGGTAAATGTGAAGCACCAACATTAAGAAAACAACACTTGTTAAGAACACTGCTGCCCTCTGCGCAAGAAAACCTTCTGCAACTCAGCACCTGACAGGACCTACACTCAGTTGACTAAGTCTTCCAGGACAGGGAACCGAGAAAACACCAACCCACCCACCTTCTCTCCTTGGCAGGGATACCGGGATTCATTTTTATACAAGGATGCGCTGGTTATGGGAAACTAGCTGTTAAGCCAGGGCTTGCTTAGTTCTGCCAAAAGCAAAAGTCCAGGTACTGCATGGGCCAATAGGATATGCATTATGGAGATTACGTATTAAAAATGGCCAATAAAATCCCAAAAGAAAATACAGATACAGGGGCACCTGGGTGGCTCAGGGGGTTAAGCCTCTGCCTTCGGCTCAGGTCAGGATCCCAGGGTGCTGGGATTGAGCCCCGCATTGGGCTCTCTGCTCAGCAGGAAGCCTGCTTCCTCCTCTCTGCCTGCCTCTCTGCCTACTTGTGGTCTCTGTCAAATAAATAAAATCTTTAAAAAAAAAAAAGAAAATACAGATACAAAATTAGATATACAAACTATTAATACAACCATTAAAATATGAATGCAGTTGTCAAATACTGAAAAGTAATACATGTACAAAAATGTTAAGGTATTAGAAGCTGTGTAAACATGAATGAATGTTTAAAATTCCTTAACATTGTATTATTTGTCTGGTTATCTATTGCTACATAACAAACTACCCCCTAGCTCAGAGGCCTAAAACACCACCACCACTTATTTTGTTCATGAAGCTGCAAACTGCCTGAGGTTTGCCATCAGCTAGGTGGCTGGAAGACTAAGGACTGGGGTCCTCTGCAGACCTGCTCGCTCCTGCGTGTAGCACTCAATGTTGGCTGTCAGGGCCTTCATGGGGCTGTGAGTTGGAATATGGAACACGTGGCCCGGGCTTCCTCACAACACGGCGGCTGGGTGCCAGGGGCAAGCACCCCAACAGGCAGAAGTTATACTGCCATTTCTAACCTAATCTCACATATTACACAGTATAATTCATGTCTACTACATTCTATGTGTTAGAATCAAGTCATAAATCAAGTCATAAAGTCCCCCTATTCAAGAGGAAGTCAGTCAGACTCCAACTTTTGATGGCAGACCTCAGAACCACTTGGGGAGTTTTAAAAATATACCCACCTAGACCAATTAAGTCAGGATCCTCTGGGGAGATTCTAGTGCTCCCAAATAAGTACTTTTAAAATGTTTCCCCGGCTAATTCATAAGTAGCTGGGGGAAAACCCATAGAATTAAGGTGCTCTCTGAGCTTTCCTCCAGCTCCAAAATTATACATAGCAGCCTGATTTAGGAAGGATACAGAGACTAAAAAAGGTAAAATAAGTCTATTAAAAAACGCCCACATATGTAGAAGTAAAACGCTTGACAATAATAATTAAAAGGATGGAAAAGGAAATGGAATTAATATTGCTAGAATATAAAACAAAACAGGACAAAAAACACCCACAAGTGGGGCTCCTGGGTGGCTCAGTTGGTTGAGTGTCTGCTTTCAGCTCAGGTCATGATACCAGGCTCCCGGGATTGAGTCCCCCATTTGCTCCTTGCTCAGCGGGGAGGTACCTGCTTCTCCCCCTGCCTGATGCTCTCCCTGCCTGTGCTCTGACAGATAAATAAAATCTTCTAAAAAAAATTAAAATAAGGGGTGCCTGGGTGGCTCAGTTGTTAAGCGTCTGCCTTCAGCTCACGTCATGATCCCAGGGTCCTGGGAATGAACCCCACATGGGGCTCCCTGCTCCGCAGGAAGCCTGCTTCTCCCTTTCCCACTCCCCCTGCTTGTATTCCCTCTCTTGCTGTCTCTAATAAATAAATAAAATCTTTAAAAAAAAAAAACTTTACAAAATAAAACCAGTTAGGCCAAATCCAACTTGAGTCTAATACTAATTCTGATAGCATTCAGTTCTTACTGTCCACTAAGGTCAACTCAGAACAGTAACAGAGTCAGAAAAGACCAGACATTTCTGCAGAGCCACCTATAACCTTGCTGGAATGGTATCAGTCCTTTCTAGCCCATCCAACTCTAGCTTATAAGCCAAGTTGTAATTACCCATGCAGCTCAACAGGACAGCACCCAGAGTACCCAGAATCCTTTCAGTGCCTCATGTACACATCTCTAGGAAATAGGAAGTGCAAATCCAGTTCTTGAAATCCTAAATCTTGAGGTCAAAAATGGGTACATACATAAATATACACACATATGCCAAAATCACTTCTAAATCACTGTGCCTTAAACTAGCAATTTTCAAGACGTGGTCAGCAAAGAAAATTATCTGATGGCCCAAGATTACCTATCCCATGGATCGACCCAACCATATATATTTAATGAATTTCAGCTATGTAATTATAATCTATATTAAATGTTACAAGAATATACATTAAAATTACAGTCATAATTAGAAGCATTTTAATTGACTGAACTTTAAAATATTAATTTGAGGAGACATATTCAAAACGGAATAGAGAATATACATGGATGCTAGGCCTTCTGTGGCCCAAAGTGATGCAAGTTAGAAAATTTTAGCTACTGCAGAATAACTCAAAGGCTAATGCTATGATTTCTGTGTTTTAAAAATAAAGATTTCCATAGATCTGTGAATTAGCTACTTGCTTCTAAACTTGAATGAAAACTAACCATCACTCAATGTAGTCTCCTGAAAAGTTTACCAGCTGTTCTACTGCCCCTCTACTGGTCTTTCACAGTGGCAAAAGGGCCACAGTGACAAAACAAGTAGTAAGTTATATGGCCCATAGGACTCCTGGGCTCTAATGAAGATTGTCTTGGACTGAAATCTAAGAAAATCACATTTCCTGATTAATTAAAATAAATATGACACATAAGCAAAATGAGTCCAAAGACTGACTAGGTCACCACTTCTCAAACTTCAGCGTGCACATGCATCACCTAGATCTTGCGGAAATGCAGATTCTAATTTAGCAGGTGTGGAGTGGGCCCGAGACTTCCGTTTCTAACCTGCTCTTAGGTGAAACTCAAGCTGCTGGCATCCAAACTACTCTTCAAGAAGGAAGTAACTAGATAACCTCAGAGACCATCTGCAGGGCTCAAAAATCATACAATCGAAAACAGGTACTGAGACACAAACATGTACACTTCAGTAGCACGACTGACAACAGCCAGAAGGCACAAACAGGCCCAGCCACCTCCCCCGGTGCAGAAATGGATAAACAAACCATGGTATAGACACACAGTGGAATATATTATTCAGCCATTAAAAAAGCAAAAGTACTGGGGCACCTGGGTGGCTCAGTGGGTTGGGCCTCTGCCTTTGGCTCAGGTCATGGTCTCAGGGTCCTGGAATTGAGCCCCGCATCGGGCTCTCTGCTTGGCGGGGAGCCTACTTCCCTTCCTCTCTCTCTCTGCCTGCCTCTCTGCCTACTTGTGATCTCTGTCAAATAAATAAAGAAAAAAAAAAAGTACTGAAATATGTTATAATGTGCATGAATCTCAAAAAGACGCTAACTGGAAGAAGGCAACCACAAGGGAGCACATCTGCTAGAACTCCACAAATATGGACTATCCAGCATAGGCAAATCCAGAGCTGGAACATAAACTTATGGTGGCTGGGGCAGGGGATAATGGAGGACAACTGCTTCATGGCTGTGGGATTTCCCCCTGCAGAGATGAAAGTGTCAGGGAACTCAGCAGAGGTGATGGCTGTTTAACACTGTGAATGAAATAAATGCCACTCTTACATGTGACAAAAACATTCTTACAGGAATATTAAATACCAAAACCCAATATTCAATAATACCCAATAAAAAACAGCTCCTACTATAAAGTAACATTTCATAGAACTCACTTAATCATTCAGAGTCTCTGTTTTTTCACTGACAAAATGTAGATACCCTGTCCACTGAAGAATTATTCGGAACCAAAGGAAAATGAATTAATTTATTCTGAACCATAAGATACTATATGAACAAATAACTTCTTAAACTTTTTGTTTTCTCAAATTATATGTGGTCTCAGCTATGAAAAAGAATACCTGAGGATTTGGTGACTACTGAAAACAGATATTGCTAATAAAGTACCAACTTTCTGGATGGATATTAGAAGTCCTGTGGCAAAGATCAACTTTCAGAAACAGTTACTTTACACCGTGGACTGTTTTGTTCAAGATGTCATTAGCTAAGTTCTGACATATGTTAAGAAATTGATTGTCCTTCTCCTGTATCTTTAAGAAAATCAAACAATTTGGGGCTCCTGGGTGGCTCAGTGGGTTAAAGCCCATGCCTTTGGCTCAGGTCATGATCCCAGGGTCCTGGGATCGAGCCCGCATCAGGCTCTCTGTTCAGCCGGGAGCCTGCTTCCTCCTCTCTGCCTGCTTCTCTGCTGACTTGTGATCTCTGTCAAATAAAAAATAAAATCTTAAAAAAAAAAAAAAGAAAATCAAACAATTCATCAAATGCTCTTCCCCGTTAATATCTTTCATCTGAAATGCAAGAACCTATTTAAGATATTTAAGTCTAAAAAGAGAAAAGTCTCTCCCAAACCTATTAGTGAGGGAATATGTGAGCAGCAGCTCTGTGTTTCATTATCTGCTACATAAGATAAGGCAGAGTCTGGCAGTGATTTTTTTCTTAAATGCTAAGCCCCTCTCTTTGAAGGTATGAAGTTATGGAATAGGTTCCTTTGCTTGGAAGAATCAAGCATAACTACCTTAGCTCGGAAAGAAAAAGTCTGTTAAAGGCTTTCAAAGGTACAAATATAGGGAAGTTTTTACTAAAAATGCCACTTCCCACTCTCCCAACTTTCCCTGTATGCAATAAAGAGATAATCTTCCAAATAAGAAAAACTCTTTACTGGGGCGCCTGGGTGGCTCAGTCCATTAAGCATCTGCTTTGGCTCAGGTCATGATCCCAGAGTCCTGGGATCGAGCCCCAAATTGGGGGGGGGGGTGTTCCTGCTCAGCAAGGAGTCTGCTTCTCCCTCTCCCTGCTGCTCTGCCCTACTTGTGCCTCTTTCTCTCTGCCAAATAAATAAATAAATAACCTTAAAGATAAAAAAAAAAGAGAGAAAGACTCTTTACTAATAACAGCATTTCTCCCCTCCTCCGTGGAGCAACCATTTGTAAATAGTACAACTTACCGCAAAGATTTTTAACAAAGTTTTCATGTAGAGCTTTCGGATGCCAAAGGAGACTCCAAAAATGGCAGGGACTATGATGAAAACAAGGAGGAGGGTGAAGAGGACAGTCAGGGAGATGCCCAGAAGGTTGACAATCAGGCTATCAAAAGGCAGCAACAGGAACATGGTGGAGGATCCAGGCAAGGCCAGTGCCCTCCCCCAAGAACAAACCACCGTCTTCAGATGGTCCCGTCAGATAGCACCGGCTTGGGAAAGAAAGAGAGTCCCCATAGGACAGCAAACCCCGTTCCAAGTCACATTATTCGACTGCCTGCAGGCAGAAGGACAATAAAAAGGGCCACAGGAGGCAGCCCGAAAATGCCAGCTCTCCCCAGAACTGATGGACTTTGGAAATGAATGAGGCAGGACCAATCTTCAGTACAAGCATCCGAATCCAGGCAGAGTTTCTGTGAAAGTGGGTAGTGAGGGAGGGACCTCTGCTCTGCTACCTTTCCGCTCCTTCCAGAAGTTTCACTTTTTCTTTCCTGCTCAAGAGCATTTAACAGATAAATCTGTCCTGAAGATCTGTCATTGCCAGAAGTACCAAGAAGAGTTCAACTTGGTGCCAGAACAATCCTGATAACTTTTGTGGAGGGGGGGTGACTGCTGGCACTTCACACAGAAGGCTACTGAACTTGAATATGTGGAAATTAAATAATTGTTTTACTTAAAACTCCTTCATAAGCTGAAAACTGTGTTCATTGTAGAGAGTTCACATCTGGCCCCATTCTTCCTCTCGAGAGGCTCCTGGTGCGTGCTGCTTCCAGGACCCTCCAACTGGGAGAGCTACAGTCTTTGCCAGTAGGACACAGATGCTGGCACAGAATGTCTCATGCTGCCTGCATTGAGTGTAACTCCAGACGTGTCTGGCATTGGTTTCCTCTGGATATTCTTCTCCCTAAGGCCCCCTTCTCAGCAGTGACCTGGGTTCTTGGCAAGACGTTGCTTACATGCTGCCAAAGCTGGGGGTGGAAACAGAAACACCATCAGTCACACAAATCAAGAGGAGAAACATCAATATGCTTTGGAGGTGGGGGGCCTGTTGTAGAGTAAGCCTAGAGTCAGTGCCACGTTCTCGAGTCATCAAGGTCAAAGGGCTGAGCAGGCACAGCAACAGGTGGCAGATGCAAATGCAGAAAGCAAAGAGATGTTTCATATGGCTTTCAATTCCAACAAATAATCTGTGGCCAACTTTCTGAAGAGAAAATATATAGATATATATACCACATTTTAGAAGTCTGGACAAAAGATCCATCATGTATGGATATATGCCACATTTCATTTATACTACGGAAGGAGATTTACCTCCTACTTGTCCTCAGCTACCCAGAGTCCTTGTCTGCAGAGGCAACCATGTTACCAGCGTCATATTCTTCCCAAGGTATTCTGTGCTTAGGAGGAAATAATAACTTGCTTTTCTACTTACCCCCTCACCCTGACAACAATGATGATGCCATATTCTGCGCACTGTTCTTCAACTCGTGTTTTGGTTTGTCTTTAGCTTACTGTGTCTTGGACGAATACTCCATCAGCACATGCAGGGCTCCCTTACTCTTTCCAGGTGCACAGTTCTCAACTTTAAGACTACATATACCAGAGGGGCACCTGGGTGGTTCAGTCGTTAAGTGGCCAACTCCTGGTTTCAGCTCAGGTTGTGATCTCAGGTTCATGGGACTGAACCTTGCGTCAGGGTCCACGATTAGCAGGGATTCTGCTTAAGAGTCTCTCTCCCTCTGACCCTCCCCATTTGCATGCATACCTGTCCTCTACTCTCTCTCAAACAAATAAATCTTAAAAAAAAGAAAAAAGGAAGAAAGGAAGAAAGACTGTGCCATAAGTTAGTTAACTGGTTTCCTGAGGTTGGACACCAATGTTTCCACTATTTTGTTATTGTAAGTAATGTAATGAACAACCCTGTGCATACGTGATGTAGCATACAAAATGCACATGGAAATATATTTTCAGGATAAATTCCTAGAAATGGAATTGCAGGGGAAAAGAAAACGCAGCTGTAATTTTATAAGTATTATCTCATTTTCTACATGTAGATTAAACTCCTCCAGCTGTCTATCTCCCCACACTGGTCACTCTTTTTTGTTTTAAAGACTACTTTCCTTAGAACAGTTTTGGGTTCACAGCAAAACTAAAAGGAAGATAGAGAGATTTCCCACATACCCCCATCCCTAACATATGTACAGTCATCCCATTATCAACAGCTCCACCAGAAGGGCACATTTGTTACAAGTGCTGATGAACCTATAATGACACATCAGAGTCACCCAAAGTCCACAGCTTACATCAGGGCTCACCCTTGGTGCTGCACATTTTAGAAGTCTGGACAAATGTATAATGATATGTATCCACCATGATAGTATCATTTAGTATTTTCATTGCCCTAAAAATCCCCTGGGCTCTGATTATTCATTCCCCCCTTTCCTGAGGCCCTGGCCACCACTGCTCTTTCACTGTCTGGGTAGTTTTGACTTTTCCCAAATGTCTTATAACTGGAGTCGTATTTTCAGATTGGCTTTTTCCACTTAATACAGCCACTCATGAACTCCACTATTTTAAATATCTTACAAAAGCATTTCAATTTTATATTACTTATCCCTAACCACCAGTTACCAATGCAAGTCCTGCACTTGGGAACATCCTTTCAAATCTCTGGCAAACACTGAGGCTTCACACCAATCATCTTCTGGCTCGGTTCCTACACATTCAGAAGGTCAAGAAATTGAACAAATAAGCAGGTTACTACCTTTACCTTAAATTTTGTCTGGGGACTTTTTAGAACTCTTAGAGCCCTTTCGTAGGTTCTTTCATAACCTGCCAACGGTATTATTTCCGTTTTACCAATTAGGAAATGAAAGCAGAGAGAGACAGATCTAGTTCTTCCGACTCCTAATCCAGTAGTGCTCCCATTACATTCCCACACATTTAGTGATTAAATCAAAAGGACAAGGTATTTCGTGGTACTGAGTCACAAACAGTAGTTCCTATTTTGGAACCTCCAGTTCTTCCACATTCACATGGTCATCACCACTGCTAACTTTTACGGCATGCCAACAACATGACAGAGCCTGAGCTCACGTGGCAAACATTTTCCAAATCTGACCCTCACCTAAGTCTCACAACCCTATGGTGGAGTTCTTACTACCACTGCTATCTGACACAGGATGAAACCAAGCCTTAGAGGATTAAGTACGTTACCCAGAATGACACAGCTACTAAGTAGCAGAGCAGGAATCTGGAGCAGGGGATCTGTCTCAGCCCATGCTCTTTAAGCAGTATGCCCTCCTAGCTCCCAAACTACCCTGGAATAAATTAACACTTCCTTAGTGCCAGGCATACTCTGCAGAACTTTCTGTGGTCAGGGAAAAACCACAAGGCCAATCTGGATTCACGTATCAGAATTTGGTGTTCTCAGAATCCCAGGTACAAACCTGCTCTTTCATATAAACTGGCCAAACTGACTCTACATGCCAGATTTCTAACAACAACCCAGCAGAGGTTGAGGAAATTAGAAATATTCCTGATTAATTTGCTGAGTCACTGTATTCTTTAAACCTAATTCCTGCCTAATTCTAGGGCCACATCTCTCCACTCTTCTGTCCCTGTCTCCCTTGTCCAGCATTCCCCTGGGAAAGCAGCAGTAAAATCCCTCCATCCCACTGGCCATGGTTACCCTGAGTTCCATGGACACAAGGTGATGGACACTGGGGTCACTGTGACTTCCCATCCAAGAGTTTAGATATCTTTTCTTTGAATCACAATCAACTGACAATTCCCAAGGTTATTCTGGGTTCATGTCCCCAAACATTAAACACATTTAGCAATAAACTAATTTCTTCACTTAGTTCAGGGGTTGGTGAACCAGGGCCTGTGGGCCAAATCTGGCTTTGGCCTGTTTTTCTGAGACTCACAAGCTAGGAATGGTTTTTATATCTTTAAAGAATTATAAAAAACAAAGAATAATTTGTGACAGAGACCACGGCTAGCAAAGCCTAAAATACTATCTGACCCTACAGTTTGCCAACCCATGACCCAGCCACTCTTTTCCCCCTAACCCAGGGGCACTGAACTCCTCTCTACAGTCCTGCCCCACCCCTTGAGTTCATGTTTGTGAGTGCCAGACTCCAAAACAAAGAGAACAGTCACCTAGCCAAACAAGTTATCTGGCCAACACTGAAAAATCCTCACATAAATTCTTAGAAGTAAAGAGAAAAAACAAGCAAACTGCAGTTATCAAACAGAGTTCCCAACATCTTGCTGGATTAGCAGAGCAGCCATTGAAGCCAGAAAACTGCTGTCTTAAGGCCCCCTTAACACAAACTTTGATGTCTGGAAATAATATCAGAAAATTAGTCACGACAGAGCTCTACCACACCACAATTTCCAGATAATTGTGGATAAATTATCTGGATAATTTCACTTAGGAGAATAATCTCACTTAGGAGAGGATATCCCTTTGCTTCAACTAAATATAACTATGACTCCGTAACATGAGGTAGTATTTGCTCATTTCTCTTAATTTCCACAGCTTTCAGCCAAACTCATAGAGTTATTTGCACCAAAGTTCCCCTAACAGTCCAAAGGGTCCAGAGAAATACCTAAGAACCAAGTAGTTATGAGCCTCTTAGAAGGGAATGTGACACAACCCACCACCAAGCTAAATTCTTCAGCCCACTGAATGGTAAATCTGGGCCTTCAGGCCCCCAAATGACCCAATTTCCAGTGCTCCTCAGTTCTGAGAGTGACAGGTTCATTCATTCAACATATATTCACTGGGCACATACTATATGCCACACATTAGGTCAGGTGGTATTTGGTGGTGAACAAATATGCCTAGAGACAGGTGTTAATCAAATCAGCATACGCAAAATCATAATTTCACACTTTGATAATTGTTAGCAAGAAAAAGAGGATTCTAGAAGAGAAATAACAGAGGGAACTTCATTTATACCAGCTCATTTAAACCAATTCTGACCCAATCACAAGACAAGGACTATTATGATTCTAACTATAGAACCAAATACAGCTGACCCTTGAACAGCAATACAGGTCTGAATTGTGCAGGTCCACTTATATATGGACTTTTTGGAAGAATATAGTGCCATAAATGTATTTTCTCTTATGATTTTTTTGAAGATTTTATTTATTTGACAGAGAGATCACAAGTAGGCAGAGGAGCAGGGAGCCTGCTTCCCCCTCTCTCTCTCTCTGCCTGCCGGATGCAGGGCTCAATCCCAAGACCCTGAGATCATGACCTGAGCCAAAGGCAGAGGCCTAACCCACTGACCCACCGAGGTGCCCCACTTCCTTATGATTTTTTAAAAATGTTATTTATTTGAGACAGAATCTGTGCATGCACACGCAAGAGAGGGAGGAGAAGGGCAGAGCGGGAGGGAGAGGGAAAGGGAGAGAATCTCAAGCAGACTCCATGCTCAGGGCAGAGCCCAGCGCAGGGCTAGATCTTACAATCCTGAGATCATTACCCGAGCAGAAACCAAGAGCTGGGGGCCAGGGTAGGGGGCGCCTGGATGGCTCAGTCTTTGGGCATCTGCCTTTGGCTTGGGTCATAATCCCAGGGTCCTGGGATCAAGCCCCACATCAGGCTCCTTGCTCCCCAGGATGCCTGTTTCTCCTTTTCCACTCCCCTCCTTGTATTCTCTCTCTCTGTCAAATAAATAAATACAATCCTTAAAAAAAAAAAAAAAAAAAAAAAAACAACTAAAAGATGGACACTTAACAAGCCAAATGAGCCACCCAAGCTCCCCTCATTATGATTCTCTTAGTAACATTTTCTTTTTCTACCTTCCTTTTTTATAAGAACACAGCATATGGTACATATACAAAGTATGTATTAATCTAACCGACTGTATCAATAAAGCTTCCAGTTAGTTAACTTAACAGTTAGTTAAGTTTTAGGAGGATTAAAAGTTACACGCAGATTTTCGACTGTATAGGGAGTTGGTGTTTTTTTTTTGTTTGTTTGTTTTTTTAAAGATTTTATTTATTAATTTGATAGACAGAGATCACAAGTAGGCAGAGAGGCAGAGAGAGAGAGGAGGAAGCAGGCTGTCCGCAGAGCAGAGAGCCCGATGCGGGGCTCGATCCCACGACCCTGGGATCATGACCCGAGCCGAAGGCAGCGGCCTTAACCCGCTGAGCCACCCAGGCGCCCCAGGGAGTTGGTGTTTTTAAGAACCATGTTGTTAAAGGGCCAACTGAATTTCTTCTCAGCTAGCTCTCTGAGACACACCCTACTTCAGGAGACCAGGACTACCAGAATATGATCAGAGATGCTACATACCAACTCAAAGGAAGAAAATACACAATTTTCTTAAACATAAATGTTAGGCAACACAGGGATAATGCATTTTTTAAGCACACAAAGCACAATGTCCGTCACGTATTAGATTTCAATAAATGGTATGTACCATCAATCCATTAGGATCAGAAGAAACCCAGGGTATTGTCTTAAGTTTTTTCCTTTAAGGACTTATTTACTTTAGAGAGAGCACATGAGCATTTATTTACTTTAGAGAGAGCGAGAGCATATGCGTGAGTTGGGGGGGGGGGCATGGCAGAGGGAGAGGTAGGGAGAGTGAAAGAACCCCAAGCCGACTCTCTGCTGAGCCCAGAGTCCAACATGGGGCTCGATCCCCGGACCCTGAGATCATGACCTGAGCCAAAATCAAGAGCAGACTGCTGAACTGACTGAGACACCCAGGCACCCCTGTCTTCAGTTATAAATACCAAATTTTAAGAGAGCTAGAGAGGGAGGAAAGCATTTCAAAGTATATCACAAAACCCACCTGCCAAAAAACACTACATGCCTAACAAGCACTAGGTGCTTAATAAAATAATAAGAAGGTTAGCTGTAAGGCTCAGAAATGTGACTTAATTAGTGAGACGGCAAAAAAAAAAATTATTTTATAAACCACCATACTGGTGATGATGAGAAAATATTCTCAAATCCTGCTGGCTGGAGTATAAACATGGTACAACCTCTTTAGAGAATTCAGTAAAGGCCATCAGAATTTTTAAATTTTATTTTAAGATTTTATTTATTTGACAGTGAGGAAATTAACATAAGCAGGGGGAATGGGAGAGGGAGAAGCAGGCCTCCCACTGAGCAGGGAGCCCGATGCAGGTGCTGGATCCTAGGACCCTGGCACCATGACTTGAGCCAAAGGCAGCTGCTTAACGACTGAGCCACCCAGGTGCCCCGGCCATCAGAATTTTAAATGCACACAACCTCAGCTCCAGCAATTGTACCTCTAAAAATGTATCTTAAATTAGATTTTAAAAAAAGATAAATTAGAGGGTGCCTGGATGGCTTAGTTGACCATTCAACTTTTGATTTTGGCTCAGGTCATGATCTCAGGGTCATGATCTCTACCATGGGCGTGGAGTCTGCTTCAGATTCTCTCTCTCCTTCTCGCTAGGCCCCTTCCTGCTTGCACACGCTCTCTCTAAACAAACAAAAAACAAACAGAAACAAACAAAAAACCCATAAATGAGAGCAGCAGTTTTCAACCAGGGCCATTTGCCCCCTAATCTCTCCCTCAACACTCTCCCCACCATTTGGTAATGTCTGCAGACCTTTTTAGTTGTCAGGACTTGGGACAGGGAGCTATCGGCAATGAGTACAAAGACGACAAGGATATTGCTAAACATCCTGTAATACGTAGGTCACCTCTGATGGCGAAGAATTACTTGGCCCCAAATGACAAGGGTGCTGAGGCTGAGAAACCCTGTACCGATGCATAGATGATGTGTGTGCACAGTTACTGACTGCTGCACTGTCTATAATAGCCAAGGAAACATCACCGGCCACAATCAACAGAAGATACAATGGAATGCTATTCATCCGTTAAATGAAAAAAGACATTTACTTGTGCACTGATAAACAATCTACCAGTTAGATGCTGAACAATGTCCCCAGTAAATACCAACTGAGAGGGAGGAAAAGGAAAAATATATACAGTTTATATATATTTGCAAAGATACAGATCTCTGGAAAGATACAAAAATGGCTATAGTTGTTGCCTCTAGGAGTGTAAGGGAGAGGTCACTTTATCTTTTTGCTACCTTTAAAATCTTATTTACCATTTTGAATAGGTAATAGTGCTGAGTGAACTGAATGTCAAGTGTATCAGAGTAGTGGAGTAGAAGAAATTTGCTTGAATGGAAGACCCATGCTTCAGAGGAAGTATACAGTGTTTCCAAGGGAACAGGGCAGCACTCAGAGCTACTAGGCTGAAGTGAACCTGAAGTGCTAAAAAAACCAAGACTAAACACAGAGCTGACATCAATCCTAGATAAAATAAATGGTTCAAGACCAAGTCAAGATACAGTAAGCTAAAGGATAACTCAACTCACCAGAAAGAAGAAAGTAATATGGTCAGTTCTGGGTTCTTGGTCTTAACTAAGTCACTGACCTTATATAACTTTCCCCTTGCCTACAAAGGACTAACCTGACTTGGAACCGGGTAATAAGAAACCTGGTACCAAGATCCCCCAAAGCAACATGAAGTCTCCAAAGCTGGAAAAGAAAAAAAAAAAAAAAGACAAAGGACACAGGATATTTGGTATCTGGGGTCAATCAACCTAAGAAAGGACAATTTGACTTGCTGGGATTTTAAGACCCACATTTCATTACCTGACCTGAATGCTGCTCTGAGCGCTCCATATATGTAATTGGAAGCAACTTCCTGGCCTTTTATTTACTTTTTAACCTTTTTCTGTCTGGCTTATTTCACTCAGCATAATTATTCTGAGAGTCCTTCATGTTGCTGCACATGTCACAAGTTCACTCCTTTTTACTGCTGAGTGGGAGTCCAATGTACGCATATACCACATTCGCTTATGCACTCACCTCCTGACCACAAATGGACTGTTCTGGTTTGGAACTGTTATGAATAAAGCTGCTATTTACAAGTCTTTACACGGACATACAGTTTAACTTCTCTTGGGTAAATAAATACCTAGGAGTGTACTGACGGAGTCTAAAGCAGGTATATTTTACCTGCCAAACTGCTTGCTTGCTTTCAATGATTTTATTTATCTGTCAGAGAAAGAGCAGAAGCAGGGGGAGTGGCAGGCAGAGGGAGAAGCAGGCTTCCTGTTGAACAAGGAGCCCATGCAGGACTCTGCAGGACTGGATCCCAGCAGCCCAGGGTGGTGAACTGAACCTAAGGTAGACTTAACTGACTAAGCCTCCAAGGTATCCCGCCAAACTGCTTTCTAAAGGGTTGTACCATCATTCTGCATTCTCACCAGCAGTGTACAAAAGTTCTATGTGCTCTACAACCTCACCACCAATTGGCAGGATCAGTCTTTTTAATTTTAGACACACAAATCGATGTGAAGTGATATCTCATAGTTTTAATTTGCATTTCCCTAATGACCAATGATATTGAACACCTTTTGTGCTTATTCGCTACCCATCTACCTTCTTTGGTGAAGTGTTCAAATCTTTACCCATTTTTTATGAGGTTATTTTATTAGTTTTGCTACTGGCTGTTTTTTAAAAATCAAGCTCCACCCCCCCACGACTAAATAGTGTTACTTTAAAATGAGAGAGCATTATTACTGGCCTATACACTTTAAAATGGTCAGGATGGTTTAAAAAAAGAGAGAAAAGATTGATCCCACAGCCCCCCCCCCCAAAAAAAGGACAAGAAAACATTTCATCACAAAGGTACAAAATTTGTGGACCATCAGACTTCTCTGTTCAACTTGCTACAAACTTGAAACAATCCTAATTATGCAGAGAAAAATCACTAAGACATGAAACAAAAAAACCGATGATCACAACCACAAACTATTTTAACCTCAGAATTATTACTAAGAACCTAAAATGCTCCTTTATCTTTATGCTCAGCTGACAGTGATTCTGTGTTGTCCAACACAGTAGCCACTAATCATATATAACTCTTGAGCACCTGAAATGTGGATAGTCCAAATTGAAATATGTTGTAAATGTAACTAAGATACACACTGGATTTAAATGTTCTATGAAAAACTAAATGTAAAAGACCTCATTAATAATCTGTATCTTGATTACATGTTTAAGTGATATTCTGGATAATTTGGGTTAAATAAAATACATGATTAAAATTATTTTCATGTTTCTTTGTACTTTTTTAAAAGTGGCTCTTACATGGGATACCTGGGTGGCTCAGCTGGTTAAGCATCTGCCTTCAGCTCCAGTCATGGTCCCACTGTTCTGGGATCCAGTCCCACCATCAGGCTCCTTGCTCAGCAAGGAGCTGGCTTCATTCTCTGCCTGCCACTCCCCATACTTGTATGCGCGCGCTCTCTCTCTCTGACAAATAAAATCTTTGAGGAAAAAAAAAATGAGCTATTACAAAATGTAAAATTATAACAATATGTTCTCTATTTCTATTGGTTAACACTGATCAAATATGTTTATTATTTATTTATTTATTTTTTAAAAAATTGTTTATTTATTTGACAGAGAGACACAGCAAGAGGGAACACAAGCAGGGGGAGCGGGAGAGGGAGAAGCAAGCTTCCCGATGCAGGACTCCGATCCCAGGACCCTGGGATCATGACCTGAGCTGAAGGCAGCTGCTTAACGACTGAGCCACCCAGGTGTCCCTACTTATTTATTTTTATTTAAGTAGGGTCCACACCCAAAGTGGAGCTCAATGCAGGGTTCAAACTCACGATCCTGAAATCAAGAGTCGGATGCTTAACCAACTAAGCCACCCAAGTGCTCCAGATCTGAAAAGTTTAAAGAAGACCCAGAAAATATGTACATAAATAACATAAACATAAATATTTTCCCCTCCCTATTCCTCTGCTGTATCAAGAAAATGGTACCATAGAGGAGCTTAGAATTGGAACTCAGGAGTCTCCTTACCTAAGAGCTCAGGCACAACTTTGTTACTACCTGGTCTGTACATCATTCAGTTTCCCTGGATTTCAATTTCCTCACCAGTTTTTTGGAATTTTAATTCAAAAGGTCAACAAAAACTTACTATGTTCCTACTTTTTACAAAGCATCATTCTAATATTGCAGATCTTGGGCTTAAAGTTTAAAAGGAGGTGCAATACACACTCGAACAGTGCCCAAAGAAACAAGACAAGGCCGTGACTGGGTGGCAGGTGCATGGGTATGCATATTTTAAAGGAGAGAGAGTACCCTTAAAGGAGTTAGGAAAAACTGCAAGCTTTAGAACAATCCTACGAACTCTAAAATTCAGTGCTTTTTAAAAAAACATTCTTCAAGCTATCCTAAGCATTCTGTAGTTTAGTGATACATGGAATTGATATTTGATCAAGTCCTCCCTTAAGCACAATGATACAGAAAGAAGTAAATGCCAAGCCAGTTCTACTTTACTTGAAGAAACAATTTTGTAGTACAGTTCAATCAGGATCAGATAATCTCTGGCTCCTATCTCCAGAAAGATTTTTAATAAAAGGTAACATTTTGTGATGTTCATACAGATATGAGAAGTGGTTTATTCTTCAGCAGAAACTAGTTACGAGGTTAGAATCCTAGCTAACCACTGCACTCTTTCTGATACCACAAACACACACATACACACACAAACCCACACTAGGGGCACCTGGGTGACTAAAGGTGCAGAATCTTGATTTTTGGCTCAGGTCACGATCTCAGGGTCCTGACTGTAAGACTCTGCACTTAGTGTAGAGCCTGCTTTAGATTCTCTCCCTCCCCCTTCCTCCCTCTCTAAAAAAACAAATAAAAACAAAACCCCCACAAACCCACACTAAAATATAAAAATTCTCCCTGCATCCATGTCTTTAGGGTAATGATTTACCAAGACACCCCAATGCTGTTCTCTCAGCACTTAGTTTCATAAGCTGAATGCATGTGAGACTACTGTATTTAAATTACAAGATAACAAAAGTAAATCTTAAAAATAATTTATAAACACTATGTCACATCATATAAATGAAACTTAAAAGCAAACTCAATGAACTCTATTTATAGAGATTCCTTTGCTCACAGCATTCCTTGGAAGTAAAATATCCCCTTCAACTTTAAGGGTGAAGACTGAGGTATAAGTACTGAATTTACCCGTCTTTCCTGAGATAAGGAAACTTCACAGCACAAATCGTGCTAAGAAATACATACTATGGTGTTGTTAAAAACAAAAACAAGGGCGCCTGGGTGGCTCAACTGGTTAAAAACAAAAACAAAAAAAAAAAAGAAAAAGAAAAAAAAGCAAACACCTAATCCATGTTACATCTAGCTGAGGATTTTTATCTTTTAATGTCAAGAAAGGATGTTTCATAGAAAGGTTCTATTGTTCTGCTATCAAGAGCAAAACCAGGAGTGTATGCCAAATCATTCGTTTCCCTTAGCAGCTCTTTCTGAAATAGCTGTGAATGTTATCTACATCTTTTAAAGTTTGTAATTATTCTCAGCTGGTATTCCCCTTCTAAGGTCACATTTTTCTCATGTTTACTAAA
>ML106952.1:0-24958 GCA_003697995.1 Taxidea taxus jeffersonii
TTCCAGGAAAGATGTTTCAACTGATGCTAGGTGTATCAGATAATGGTGTGCTGCATGGAAAACAGAGAAAAACGGAAGCAATCTGAAAAAAACTAAAATCTTGGAATATTTATTCCCTCAGCGTGAGTTACAGAGCACTTACTATGTTCCAAGTTTCCCACTCAGCACTGGGACCAAGTCAGTAAAGGAGACAGCATTTTATATGAAGTTCTGTCAGGACCCACTCTTCTATGCCTCAAATACACCACTGACTTTCCACTATACAGCGGACATTTTCTCATCCGGAACTACATTTTCCTGGTTTTTATTTCTTTTTCCTTTTTAATTTCGTGAAGATTTTGTAAAAAATCTCCCATTTCTAATCTCTTACTCTCCTTGTACATAATTAGGCAGTGTAATGTCTTGAGCCATTTTGAGGAGTGACTTGCCGTAGAGATGAAGGACCCACAATGATGTGTCTGAAGAGCTTAAAAATGGTTGGCATTCTTGGACCAAATTTCTAAAGTATTCAGATGTTCTTGGTTCCACACTTCTTCTTAGCTTCTCAACGCACTCCTCTCACCCTTGAAACGACAGCGTGTGAACCACTCGGCTAATGGAGGACCTCACCAGGGATAGTCACATAGACCTTCGGATCTGCACACCCGGCCCGGAGTCATTCAGAAACTCCGAGAACTTGGTCTGGAAAGTTCTGTCAGGCTGCTGGAGTCAGAAGTGGAAACGCAGGTGGGAAGGGGCACAACCGGCTCCTGACCTAATGAAGTGCACCCCCGTCTGCATCTGCAGGACAGATTTGTTGCCTGCTAACACATGTCTTTCCTGTCTCCTAACCATGCCTTGAGCCCACATTTTCACAACCCCAAGGAAAGACAGAGCGTGAAAGGCAGCATGGCGTGAGCGCCGGGACTCCTGCACACCGGGCTGGTCTTCAGCCACGGAAGGTCACACTTCTCCTTCCAAAGCCAGTGTCCACCTACCTCACCTGCAGTCTGCACCACTCTCGGTTTTTACATGATGATCCCGCTTCTCAGTTCAGTAAACTGCCTCATTTAAATATTCCTCTCATCTATTTCTTTCCTCCTCGGGGGAGCAAAGTATTTCCTGACATCTGTTTTGAATTTGTTTTTCTTTTAATTTCTATGTATGCCTCTTTTTCCTATCCTCTGCCCCGAATTGAAAACAACATATGGGGTTGAAGGGTTTCTTTCCACTTCCAGAAAAATACTACCTTTCACCTCAGGGGACTCCAGAAGGACATTTGTGCTCCCTGTCCGTGGATCACGTGGCCAGGGCAATGTAGCCACCTCCGTGTAGGGGACAGAAACAAAGCTGTGTGTCCCTAAAAACCAAGTATGCCACAAGCCTAGAATACTTACTGAAAGAAAATGATGGGTGGCCCCTGTTAGGAAGTCCATATTTAGTTCGTACAATCCCCAAAATCTTATGCTGAAGCCTTGACCCCCAACGTAATGGTATTTGGAGATGGGGTCTTAGGGAGGCAACGAAGGTTAGATGAAGGTCAGGGCTCAGAGGGTGGAATCCTCACGACGGGTTTAGTCACACCAGAGAGCTCTCTTGAGATCTCTGTGTCTGCCCTTGTGAGGACACAGCAAGGTATGGCTCTCTGAAAGCCGGGAGGAGAGCTCACACCAGAGCCTGACCCCCGGGGCTCGCACCTTGACCTTCTGCTTCCAGGCTCCAGAACAGGGAGACACCCTCACTTCACCTGGAGTGAAGTGTGGCCTCCCTCAAATCACGGTTGCTTCATCACGGTGGTTCAAGCCACTCAGTGTGTAGTGTATTATTACGGCAGCCCTAGCACACAAAGTTCCCTTTGTTGAGGAGACTGTCACTGTCATCTCTCTGTAGATCCCATGATGCCCTCTAGAGATGCGTAGGGGATCCTTCCTGCATCTGGGGCTCTACCAACTCTATCAGCCGTATCAATATATTCCTCTGGGTTCCCTAAGCTCTACTGACTCACGTCTAAGGCAAAGCCTTTGCCTCTGCCACATGCAATGATGCTATTTAGAGCATGTTTCTCATGTATTCATTGCAGACTTTTTGGAGAATAAATGGAAATGGATATGACATTATCTATAATTCTACCAGTCTAAGATAAATAACGAGCAAGTGTGGCTAAGATTACTTCCAGTCTTCTTAATATGCTTATCTATGCTTAAACTGAAGCCAGTATATGCATATGTTTGCTGTGCATATGTTAAGCATATATTATTATTATATATTCATGTATATTATATATGGGTGAGTCTAGCGGATATGTCTCTATGTGTATGTATACATCCTGACTGATACATCTGCCTGTGTATTTTATACACACACACACATGCTGCACCTCTGATGTCAGCAAAGGATTCTGCGAACTAGATCCTTTGTGATTCAGAATCTAGAGAAAGAGCAAACAATTGGAAAGGGGAGAAAATGAGTTTATGAGAAGTATTGTTGAAAATCAGAAAATGAATTCCCTTAATGTTCTTTGAAAAGTTAAAGTAAAAATTAGAATTCCTTTTTATTTACTGCCCAATGGCTAGACTCTTTGAGTACCGCTCCATGCAAAGACTATGTCATGTGGCCCCTTGCTTATAGTTAGGATCCTATAAAAGCTAAACCACCAAATTGTGCTGACAAGGTCACTTCTATTCCAGCACGTGTCACTTCACAAAGGGCCTCATTGTTTTTTGCAACAAATGTCGGTCTCCTTAAAGGAAATATTTTACTTTACTTTTGCAATAGTAGAGGAGGATGTAAATGTGAAAGAGTATTTGTAACAGTCGTGGAGAGAAAACTCAGACCTCAGAGTAAAACGTGGATAAGGCAGAAGAGCACGACGAAGATCTAGCTCTTGCCATCAGTTCCACCAGCACTGCAATGAGGTCTGCACCAAGGGAAGTCACAGCAGGGTAAATGCATCCCCGAGAGATGCTGCCTGCCCAGCGTGGCTGGGCTCTGTGTCCCAGGACGTCTCTGCCACCTCTGACTTACCCTGGCAGCCCATCCACATTCCCGTGTCCGCTGGCCCCTGGCCATTTGTATTTTGAGATGTTCACAAGAGTGGGAAAATATTTTCCTCTCATTTCCAGCAGGAAATAATTTCTGCGAGCGATTGGCTGCTCTGAGCAGTCTTCATTCGAGAGTCCACATTTCCTTA
Source organism: Taxidea taxus jeffersonii (assembly GCA_003697995.1). Taxonomy (NCBI): domain Eukaryota; kingdom Metazoa; phylum Chordata; class Mammalia; order Carnivora; family Mustelidae; genus Taxidea; species Taxidea taxus. The sequence goes on from ML106952.1 coordinate 3,170, forward strand.
GACGAGCATCTCCTTTTAGAAAATGGAGTATCTGTTCACACTGTCCCACAGTTCAATTCTCACGGTCTCCGGTGACCTTGGAAAGGAAAGAACAGGCCTGGAGGGGCTTGCTGGGATATGGTGTTCCTTAACTGTCCATTATGAACTTCTAAAATTACGAAGATGAAGAAAATCTTGGAATATGTCCTGAAGGTACTTAGTCTGAGCTTTTCAAAGTCTGTTCAAAATGTGGCATTATGATGAAACGTTAAGACATAAATAATGATTTTTAAACATCATAAGAGGTTTTACCAATTTAAATGATTACACGATTCTTTAAAAAAAAATGGATACAGGTGTTCGGTTTCTTTGCAGTTACCTGAAAAATGATTTCCTGAAGCTGATCAAGTAAACTGCTCCATTACAATTTTGTATCAATTCTAAAGGGTATGGGGTGTCCAAACTGGGTGAGGAAGGAAGGAGGAAAAGCATGAGAATATGAGATCAAAGCACATACACGATAGGAGAAAACGCCTTTTCTTTGTGGCTTTGAAAAATCTCTTTTCCAAGGGATCCCCTCCCCACCTACTTTGGGGTTTGGCATATGGTGTGCGCTACAGATGGATAGGCAGTAATACAGCTGTAAAGTATCTGGCACTCTCTTGCTCCATGGTGCTCTACGCCAGCTGGCCAGCAGCAGCCTGAGCTTGGAGCAGGAGCTGATTCCTCCCAGCTGTTATGCAAAAGAGAGGAGAGAACGGTTGTTGCTCACCAATTTTCCTTCTAAGCCATTTTAGCTTGAGCTCCATCCCAACAAAATAACGCTGCCCCCCACGGCTACTTCTTGCCACGTGGCATACTTGGTCCACTTTCTGCCAACCCTTGAACACAGTTACATTTGGGTATGATTTAAGAAATGGGGAGAGGGCGCAGTAGCGCAGCAAGTTGAGAATAGTGCACAAAAGGGGAATCTCTGTTCCGTGCCGGGGGCGTGGGGGTGTGGGGGTGTCCCTCTGGCTCTCCGCATGCCACCAGCCCTGACGCAGCCCATGTGGAGAGGCGGCCAGTAAACGTATCTCCTTGCACACCTATAGGACCCAATATGAGGATATCATCTTGCTCAGTAGCTTATTTCTGGCAGAAGATGCATCAGACAATATTTACAGTAATAGATTTTTTTAAAAAAAGATCTCTGAGTTAGAAGAGAAATTTGGAAAGGAGTCTACACATTTCAGAGACTGAAGCACAAATCCTGTCTGAAGACTGGAGATGCAGGGGAAAGGTTACAAAATGGAGTGCCCAGGGAAGTCATCAGACCATTTCTCTTAGAAAGCATGAGGGTCGCATCTCCTTTTAGAGATGTGCATGTTATATTCTTCCCGAGGAAGAAGAATGCATTTCAGTGTCATTTTTTGTGTGTTTTGAATTTATACCTTTTAAAAAAAAGACTTCAGTTATTTATTTGACAGAGATCACAAGTAGGCAGAGAGGCAGGCAGAGAGAGAGGAGGAAGCAGACTCCTCGCTGAGCAGAGAGCCCGAAGTGGGGCTCAATCTCAGCACCCTAAGATCATGACCCAAGCCGAACACAGAGGCTTAACCCACTGAGCCACCAAGGTGCCCCTTGAATTTATACTTTTAAGGGTGATTTTGTTTCTAACCCTGAACGTACACTGGAAAACTCTAGCCCCTCCCTGGGCCTTCCAGAAACTCCTCCAATAACATTTTCCGCCCCACCCCTAAATATTTTCACACAGAGCATTTGTTCTTTGTGCCTCCTTGGTCCTGACAGCTCTGTGAGGTGGGGAGGAAAAGGGTGAAGCACAATTTACTGTAAAATGAAATGTTTGCAAGATTCTCTGAGGTGATTCACATCACCTGAGATGCTGCCAAGGCCTAGAGCCCATCTCTTGACCTCTGGGCAGAAGTAAAGGAGAAAACAGGAGAACACTACAGAGGTTCTGCCTTTGCCAGAAAGGTGCAGACCACCAAGAAACTCTATGTTTGCTTCCTATGATTGCTTGTTGGAGTGTGCCATGTGAACACCCGAACCCAACATGAACAGTAAAACCTAAAAATCACTGGTCGCAAGCAAGTTCATTTAACACAATGGAACACTGTGTGTCAAGGCCTGCCATACTGGAGAGCCCTGTGGGATTCCTACAGGACACCATCCTTCCGACCTGCCTCATAACTATGTTGTGAATCATTGGCCCTCCATCTCTTGAGATTTGACAGACCCTTTTATCTTTCCCCAAGTTCAACAAGAAGTTGTCATAAACTTAGATGTGTTGGGATGCCTGAGTGGCTCAGTCAGTTAAGGGTCCTGGGACCGGTCCTGCATCAGGCTCCTTGCTTGGTGGGGAGCCTGCTTCTCCCTCTGCCTGACGTGCCCCCTCTTTGTGTTCTCTCTCTCTTTGAATCAGACACACATACACACACAAACCTGAGATATGCTGCCCATGACTGGGGAGAAGGAAGGGTACCAGTGGTGTAATGATTGTAGAACATGGAATAGCAAACCAATACAAGACAAATTTATAATTTACAGACATCAGAGAGCCGTTGTGGAAAGGCTGGAGAGAATATAAGAATGAATGCTGATTTCCCTCAATACATACTCATGAAATATTTTCATTAAAAACATTTGGAGGAAAGATAACTAATATTTTTAAATACCGTTTTTTAAGACATCAAGGTGAAACTAGAGAACAGAATTTCTCATGTAATATACACTATATTTCTGCAATTCATCTAGGACCTGTGAATAACACACTTTCAAATACCCTTTTTATCTCCCCTGACTGCCAGTTTTATCACAAGTAGAAGTAGTGCTTTAGGAAGTAACACAACATTAACCAATAAACACTGTCTGATTCAGTGATTTATTTTCTTCAAAAGTTATAGCTGTATTCAAAATGATACCCAGTGAAGGGTCACACATTAATTTAAAAATGTTTCAGCAGGACAATTTATCTGTGAACTTTGTGATATCACCACATTACTGTAAAACATCTTCTTATTTTCCCCCCCTCTCTGGGCAGTGATATAACAACATACCTCACAAATGCTACTAATACTCAACAAAATGCATATGCTAAGCACCTTCTGTGTGTGCAGTGCTGTACGAGGCAATATGACAGGTAGGGATGGTATGGGAAGGAAGAAGACAGGGAAGGAAAAGTCTTTTCCAAGGAATGGACTTTGTACTGACAATCCTAGTGAGCTAAATTCTCTCAGTGCTAAAGAAGCTATTGATGGAATTTTGGGGGGGCAAGGAGGGAGGGAGGGAACCCCCAATAAATTCTTCAGAGCAGATGGGATTAGATGAAGAGGAATAAAGAAGGTAAAAAGATGGATATAAACAAGTTATGTCTGCAATGTCTTATAGCTAATAAATTTATGAAAAGATTGAGAGGAATAGGATTTATTGTTTTAGTGATAACAAAAAAGTCATGGATCTTCCAGAGAACGCTTCCAAAAATTGAGTTACTTGGTACTAAGACATTGTTTCTCGTATGTATATACAGGTCATTGGATCAGATTATATCATTTTGATTACATGGATGGATTTGAGGTTTGTGACAAAGAATCATTGGTCAACCGCCTTCACCAGTGTAATGCTCCCTCCCTTGTGATTTTTTGGGTAGCTTCCCTTTCTTTACTGCTGAAACCCAGGGATAATTTGCCGTGCTCTTACCCAAGAACAGTATCCCTGGCAATAAACCTTATAACGTGGGAAATCCTGGGAATATAAGCAGAAGAGAGACCCAAATAATGTCCAGGGCAACAGGGAAATACAAGTTGCAGAGACGTCTTGTATGGTAAAGGCACCATGGCAAATCCACCTTCCTTTCCAAACCTGATCTTCCTTACATTGACAAACAAAGTCTTCATGCTAACTAAAACTAATCACTATTCGCCAGACTCATGGTGAACCTCTGTATCTCTATATTCTCTTTCATGCCAATTTCTTAGGATGCTGTAGGGTAGCTGTGAACAATAAATGGGATTGTATAAATATTGCTCTTGCCACAAGTTCTGGTACTCAGCTAGATGTTGGTGAAGATGAGAATTTAGCAATAAGTCTTTTGTGGTCCACTTCACAACCCAGGTTTTCTATGCATCTTTTGTGAACATTTGAAGCCATTGTGATCCATGCAGAAGAAGAGGCAGCTCTTCCAAACAGTAGGTCTTATTTGGATTCCTTGGTGAATGTGTCTTCATAGTAATTACATGCCTAGTTCTAGAGACTCTTTTATACCTTAAGTGCTATTTGAGCTGAGTATCACATATGACAAGAAAGTTAAAATACTAGAATACTATGGTGAGACGTGGTTAACAGGCACTAAAGAATAAACACGTGTGAAATGAGACCTAGGAAGTGACCATTCACTAATAAAAGCCTCAGTCTACAGAATGCCTTTCTTCTTGTTTTGGCTCAACTATGAGTTCTCAGTAGTCTTATGACTTGGCTAAATTCCTTAATGAGCATGGATGTGTTCATTGTAGAGGGAACTCAATCTGTCTTCTGTCTCAAAGTTGTCTTCAAATTATATTAATTTCGCCTACTGAATTTCTGTCATCTCAGCACTCTGTCCTTCTAATCACTCTTCCACATATCCTTGAAGTGCCAGAAAAACTAGTCTCTCTTAATATTAATGTCCTCTGGGAAAAAAAAAGAAAAAAAAAACACCTGTTGTTAAAAGGTGGTAATCAAGTAGGTGGGAAATGTTATAGAATTCTCTGGTTTGGGCAGAGACAGAATAATTTCTAAGTGGAGTACAAAGTAGAAGGACACTTAAAGTGAAGTCTTTCATTCTCTGATCGTTACCATTATTTTCTGCCTCTCTGTCAACTTTGCCAATCCCTTTTTCCCACTGCAGGATCTGGGGCTAAAAGAGATAACTCTACTATTTCACTGGGAACTGTCTATTTGACTGTGTTAATCTCACTTAAATTTAGTAGAGGTTATTCACTGTAATTATTGTCTGTTCATTCAGTTTTTAAATAAATTTACTTGGTAACTCTTCTGCATCAGGTGCTGCCTCTGTTCCAGGGATATAGTAGGAAATAAAACAAACAAACATCTTTTCTCTTACTAAATGTTATTTGCATGGGAGGGAGGCAGGCGATATGATGATAAGTAAATATATAATATGTTAGATACTCCTAAATCTGAAGAAGGAAAAAAGAATAGGAAATACAAGGATGGGGGTTGAGATGACATTTTAGATGGGATGGCCCAGGAATGAGAAAAGAGAAGAAGAGGGAAATGTCAAGAATGACACCATGGCATTTGGTTTGAGTGAGGGAAAAATAGAATCCATTACCTGGAAGAAGTAGGGTTCAGAAGAGGTTCAAATACCAGGAAATATCAGATTTTAGACCCATGGCCTATTTTTAATAGGAGATCAAATGGGAATGTCAAGAAGGTATTTGGGCACTTGGATGTAGAGGGAGAAGTCTAGATTTAAGATATCAATCTGGGAAGCACTCTCCAGATGCTGGTCAAAATCATGTGTCTGGAGAAGATGCTAAGGGTGCAAACAGGTAGGAGAAGAGCAGAAGGCCTAAGCTCTGCAGAGGTCAGGGAGATGGAGAACTCTGCAGAGGAGATGGGAAGCCAGGAGGAAAACCCAGACAATGTAACGTCCTGAAATCCCAGGAAAGAGAACATCTAAAGGCAGAGCATCATGTCTATCAAATGCTACGGAGAGAAAAGGAACCCAGAAACACAGAAATGGACACCAGATTCGCAACATGAAGGCTAATGATGACTGAGATGGATGGTGTCTTCAGGAAACTAAATTTCAGTGGACCCAGGCAAAAGGGAAAAGAAAAATTGGCTTCTTAAGCATCAGGCGTTTTTCCTCCAAACCTTTCTTTATTAAGTGGATTGGCAATAAGAACTTTTTTTTTAACCAAAAAAATAAATGCTCTGTTTTCTTAAAATATATATATATATATATATATATATATATATATATATATATATGAAAGACATGGGGACACTTGTTTAGCTAAGGTATTACTTGAGCAACTTGGCAAAGGCCGTCTCATTTCCAGCAATACCAGTGGCAAAATTCCTTCAATAAGGATGTTCCGAAACAACACTCAAGTTAGCTTTCAGTCCAAAAATCTCGAGGCATTTTTTGTTCCCCTTGAAAATGGTAGGCTGGAGTGTGATTACTAAAAAATCCTGGAAAGCTGGCATTTTCTTGTTTTAGGAATAATCTCCTAAAAGCTTTTTCTCATGTACAAGGACCAAAATACCAAAGTCAACATCATTTTTCTTTTCGTTTCCATAGCCCTTCATGGAAAATAGTTCTCAGCCTGGGAGTGAGTCAAATTCGCACTCTGGAAAAGTAAAAGCTACATCAACTTCACATACGATAGAGAAAAAAGTCAGGAGACCTATCTTCAAGTAGTAGATTCTGGGCTTAATTAAGAAGTTCCTGTGCCAAAAGAAAACTAACAGTGTGTTTTCTTTACCTGGGAAGGTAGAAGTACAGAGGGCTCTCATCTTTGCTGCGTGAGACTATTAAAGGGCATTTGGGCATTGCGGTAAAAAGTATTAACGAAATCTCACTAATGATGGCCAACCTTTGACTTTCTAATAATGCCTCACTCCCTTTTACGTGAATGAGAAGCACATGGGTGTCTGCCAAAGAGCCCTATAATCAATTTCTGACTACTAGAAAGGTGCTTTTGCATGAGAGGAAAGACAAAAAAAACCAAAAACAAAAACATGAACTTTGCAGTAGAATTTTGATACATTTAAGAAATCAGAGATCTGATGCTGGTTAACTCCTGCAATGCCAACCAATGTCATTAGAAGTTCTGCATCAATAGGAAACCGGGTCCTCTCTTCAATCATCATTTGATATCCACATGGGCAACACCTTTGTAACTTGGATTGTCATCCATCAGCTCGCCTGTGATCAAGGAGCCCCAATTCAACATCGAGTTCCTGAATTCTAATATTTACCAAATGTGCAGCCTTGATCCTCGCAATCCTCTTTGCAAGTCAGAAAGTGGAGACCACTGGCTTCCTCGAAGCCCTGCAGTGACTTTGATTACAACTGATACACAGCTCGAAGTCTACACTGTTGCTTGCCATTGTGTTTCTCATTCCACAAAGCTGCGTCCTATTCCAGACCCCTCTCAGCAAAGTTAAGCCAGTTTTCCGATCTAACACAGAGGCACTTGCCTTTTGAGGCTAACCATTTTTGAAAGGCATTTAAGGCATATACTTACGTCCCAAAACTAACTAAAAATGAGCACCCCAAAATTGCAACATTATTATTGAAAATACAAAATCACCTCAAATTTTAGTTATATTTTCAGAAATTATGGAAATTTGAATATAGTCCTAGACTATACCCGTTTTTTCTATTAAAGTGGTAATTTGTTTAATTGAAAAAGGATGAACTAAATAGGGTAGGAACTTTTCATCGCTCAATGTAAAGCTTGCAAATTTAACAAATTTATCCATGGGATATACTTACACTGAAAAGCCATTAGCTGTTTATTTAACTAGGTCTTCTGCATTTTATCTGGCAACCCAGAACAGCATCACAAAATAAAATTCATCACAAACATGAACAGCACTTATGTGATTCCTTTCTGGAATGGGGAAAGGAAAATAATGTTGTTTTAAGATAGCACTACTGTATTTAAAACACGATTAAAAAAATTTCTTCTTAAACTGAATCCAGCAGCAACAGTTAAGAAAAGCAGTGATTCCCACATGTGGTCCTAAGGTCCACACCTTCCTGTTACCTGGGCGTGCTAGACTTACACACACACTCAGTTCCCACCCAGACCTCCCGAATCACAGGTCTGGGGGTTGGGGCTTCACATTCTGATACACGTTCAAGGTGGACATCCACTGAGGAGCGAACTGTTCCGTTTACATTAACATCTCAAACCAACCAGAAAACACTTATCAGCTTAAGAACCTAAGTTTTTATTGTTATGGGTTGTCATTGTTCTTGTTTTCTGGCTTTTGTTTTTTATAGTAGATGCTGAGGACTTGAATCCTTTCTTAATTAAACAAGAAGGATATAGGTTTGGGGAGAGGGAAGGGACAAAGAGAGAGTCAGGTTTTGACATCTTGCTTTATACAACCTTTCATCTGAGGGCTGGCCTGAGATAGTTTCCTGAGCAGCAAGATTATTTATTGACTCCAACTTAAAGCCATTTAATCAAATGAGCTCTAGTGTAAGGTCACTTTTGCAGATAGCAGGGCCTCCTTATCTAAACAATGCTTTATAATGGTTCTTAAGTAAGAGCAGGTAATGAACATTCTGAAGCTGCTGGGGTAAATGCTAGATACGATGCTTTTGCTTTTCACACAGGAGTCTGCATCCAAGATGTAAATAAAGAAATGTTGTAACAAAGATCTTCTAAAGCATTGGATGATCTGTGAACTACAATCGCAAGCTTACGAACATTTTCACTTTGGGAGAGTTTCTTTGGATAATAGATTATCTTAATTATGGTAACAGGGAACTAAATACCCATGGGCTCAACATATGTATGTCATATATCCTAATGATATTAAATTAGAATTGTATCACATGATGACAAAAAGGTATCACCTTGCTGGGATCAACAATCTCATATCTTTTTGTTTACTATAAATTTTGGTATGGTCTAAGGTTTTTGATCAAATAAGTATATGTTTTGTTTGTTTTTTATACAAAGGAATAAACATAAATTAGCTTTGATGTTATTAACCTCATTGTCACTAATTCCTTTTTGAGTTTTGTCTCTTAGATTCTCAATGTAGGAAATGACTACTGTTTATACATGATGTAATATCACCCTTTGCAATATAACATTATATCTTCATTCAAAGAGGTCTGATTAAATGTTTCATTAAATATTTATAATGTTATGGGCATAATACATATAAAGACAAATAAAAACAGATATGTATAACTGTATTTACAATATAGATGCATAAATATATATATTACATAGATATCACATCTGTCAACATTTACACAAGATTGTAATCATCTAGATGATGTTGTGGTTTCCTACACTGAGCCTGTACCATGGCCACGGAGAACTGCTCAGTAAATATACTGGCTGCTAACAGAGAATGTCCTAAGAAAATGAGATAAGGACCATGATGTCAGACAAGGTGCCTTCCCAGGTCCTGATGGCAAACACAGGGATTATAACTGAAGGATGAACAATTCACACACATGAAAACTTTCCCAAAAACAGCATGGCAGAACATTACCCATCACAATTTGAGTTAATAGCTAAGTTCCAATACAAACCCTTGAATTAAAACTCAAAGGGTAGGACATTCATCCTTGACAAGTGGGTCCATGCATGAATTAGAAAAGGATCAGTTCTACCAGACTTTTGCTAATTTCTCCAGGATGAATCCAGTCCTTATCAAAATTCTGCAAATCTCTGTCCTGGTGTCCTCAAGACTGTGGCACACAGTGAAATTGCATGAGTGGCACAGATGACCAAGAAGATGCCAATCGGTCACAGAAGCCTAGAGTGAGCCAACCAGGTGCTCGTGCATTGGCCGTAAGAAGTGTTTCGATTAATCTTATTGTGAAACTAAACACATTTTTGAAAAATGGAACAGTTGCTACTGTGATTAAAACTGTAAAATTCATTCAAAAAAAAAAAAACGGAAAAAAGGAAGGAAAGGAAAAGAAAGAAAACAAAATATTCCCCTTTAGTTATACACTGACTTTAGCTGAAAGTCATGTGAACAGTAATAAACTGCATCTGTTTGAAAATACAGTTCCCTAATTCTGTCATTCCCCAAGGCAGAAACAGCTATGACAAATAATTATCTTTGTGCCACTCAAGCATGAAGAGCCCAACATTGTTTTGAAACCTTATTCCAGCTAACTTCAAGGAGAGCCCTCTAAATTCCCTTGATTAGGAATACGTTACTCTCTCTTTTAAAGCAGAGGAGAAAGTATTCTAGAAGGTTCGAGTCACATGTGTTTCCTACAACTCATTTCTTTGTGAAAAGGATTTCATCTGTATGACAAATCACAAATTTATTAATATTTTTATGGCCCAGCAAGTCAAGACATGCTTTTGTAGATAGCATCAAAGCAAAGGAGCTTGCTTTATTGTATCAAATGCTCTAATATTTGCAAAAAGTTATTAAACCTAAAAATGCTTCTGCTGAACAAATAAAACCACAGCAAAACTAGAGGGGAAAAAATCATTTAAAAAAGGAACTATCACAGTATTAGTCTTAATGTTTGATTTGGGCTTAAAACGTATTTTAGTTGAAATGTTCCAGTGATATAAATTTCCTTCTTGCTAAACTGAACTGAAGAGCACACAGTGCATTTCTTCAATGATAAAGGGTTTCTATACATTTTCTCATAGCCTAGTTTTTATAACTAGTGTTCACATACTACCGAGGTAGTTTGATTAAAAATGCTCACATGACTAAACTCTTCTATTTTACATGGCTAAGTACATTCTGGATAGTGAGTCATTTTATTTTGTTCAAGAGAGAATAGTTTGACTATGAAGGCTGAGCAGAAAATTTAATCTTGAGTTGTAAAATGTGGCATGAAATGCTATGAAATTAAGATGTAAAGTGCTGCCAAAAGGGTTTTCAAAGAAATAAGGAAAAATGTTCCACTGGACTAAGCGCCCTTCTTCTTAATGTTGATGTGCCCTTGTGTCACGAGAGATGTGTGCCCAGGAGAGACAGCGATATTCGGGACGAGCTGGAAACCTGTACGTGGAGGACAGTGGGCCTGAGCATTCCCAGATGCCCAGCTCTCTGAACCAAACAAAATTCACATTCCTGAGAACCCCAGGTCCACTCAGGGCACTGAGTGTGCTTTCGAACAGTCACTCCGAACAGGCCAAGGTCCCAGGAGGGGAATGCTTTTAGATTTTGCAGACTCTGAAGGATCATGGGTAAATAGGAAAAGAGAAGATGCTGAGACCCGAGAAAGTCACATTGGGTCTTCTTATGGATGATGATAAAAAATCATTGCGAGGAATTTGTATTTACTTCATTTGGTGGTCACTGAGGAGGGCCCTTCAGAAGGTGTCCCAGTGGTGTGGAGCTATGACAAGAGCTAGTTCATCAATCAGGGGGAGAAGCTGGAGAAAGAACAAGGATGTGGGAGATAGTGGAGTGAATTACAGAAAGCATCAGTGATGCCTGGTTCCTCTATTAGTAACAAGCTCCAAAGGTCTCCAAGTTTCACTCCTTGCTATAAGGAGCTTATGGAATGAAAATTTGGGCATCCTGTTAATACCCAACTGCCACTTATCTATGCAGGGAGTTGTCTTTACAAGTTATACATAGAATTTTTTACTAGAATTCAATGTTTACATGTGAAAGCTGAAGATCAAGTGATTAAGTACATCTTATTCCAGTCTTAATATGTCTCCCACCCACCCCACATAATGCCCACCCCTAGCCCAGTGCTGCCACCTGAGGTATAGTTCGCAGCCTGTATGGTCAAAGCCACGTTTCTCAAGAGTAAGAATCACGTGGAGATTCTGTTAAAATGTGCTCAACTTGGGGCTTACACTGAGATTTTGCATCTAACGAGTTCCCAGGTATTAACGATGCTGATAGTCCACCAACCACACCTCGAGTACGGAATGAAATATTAAAATACTTTCTTCTTGAATCATGTATCATAGTGAAAGTGGTTAGAAGGTGGGCAGAAATAGATCCACTATGCATAGAAGTAGGATCTTCATTAAAAATAGTAATGATAGTAATGAGTGGCTCAGTGGGTTAAAGTCTCTGCCTTCGGCTCAGGTCATGATCCCAGGGTCCTGGGATGGAGCCTTGCATCGGGCTCTCTGCTCAGCAGGGAGCCTGCATCCCCACCAACCCCCCTCCGCCTACTTGTGATCTCTGTCAAATAAATTTTTAAAAAATTTTTTTAAAAATAGTAATGATAATAATAATACCTTACATTTATTTAGTGTGTTATAGTACACAAAGTTCTTTTAGAACATTAGCCCATTTACTACTATCCAAATTACTTATATATTCAACCACTATCATCTCACATCTGTGTATAAAACTGAGATCATTTGAAACCACTTATTTATTTTCCTTAAAAATGTTATTCAGAATGACATCTAGTGATGACTAAAATTTTCAGAGAGGTGACTATCTATAATGAAAAATTTTAGGTCTTTCTGGATTATACAGAAAATAAGTAGATTCACAACCTTGGGATGTCTGGGTAACTTGGTTGGTTAAGCAGCTGCCTTGGGCTCAGGTCATGATCTCAGGGTCCTAGGATCAAGCCCTATATTGGGCTCCCCGCTCAGCAGGCAGTCTGCTTCTCCCTTGCCTCCACCCCTGATTGTGAGCTTAATATCTCTCTCTTCCTCTCTCTTTCTCTCTCTCTGAATAAATAAAATCTTTTAAAAAAAGAACTGCATCCCCAATTGCCATGTTGCCCAAAAATCAGAACAAATATGCGAATTCAAAGCCTTTTGCCTATGTATATCTGCCAAAGTATACGGATTATTCCATAGGCGCATTTCTTAGTGAGGAAAAGTAGGTTGCAAGAATAGAAATTGCCATTTAAGAATTTTTCCCCCTCAGAACATTTACATCAGTTATTTCCATACAGATTTTTCTAAGTCAGGTACAGACAGCAAAGTATCGAAGAAGAGACTTAGGAGTTTTCTCCTAATTGTGTACAATTGTGTACAATTTTTAATATAATTGTGTACAAGATTTACCTCCTGTAAAATGGACGAAGAAATATGTAGGAACACTCCAACTGACCAAGAGGAAAATTCAACGTACATTGTATTTTTTTTTTTTAAAGAAAAAGCGAAGTCTACCTAAGGAATGTGGAAGCATGATGAAGGGGCAATGCTTCAGATCTCTTTTCCCAAAAGAAACCATTATAAACCTCTATCTTTAGCCCCTGCCACTTGGTCCGTGAAATCTGGGCAGCACGGGGTAGGTAGACTGGAGGGCCGGCCATGCAGACCCAGGTCAGAATGCTTCTCTGGTACCTGGAGCACGTGTCTAGCTGGGCTGGGATCCTGGTGATGAGGGTTTCTCAGCTATTCCAAATTTCATCTGCTTCTTCTCTGACCACAGTAAATGGGATCCCCAGAGCGTAGACACTCACATTTGATTATTTAAAACACTATAGGTAGGGGCGCCTGGGTGGCGCAGTGGGTTAAAGCCTCTGCCTTCGGCCATGATCCCAGGGTCCTGGAATCGAGTCCCACATTGGGCTCTCTGCTCAGCAGGGAGCCTGCTTCTCCATCTCTCTCTGCCTGCCTCTCTGCCTACTTGTGATCTCTGTCTGTCAAATAAATAAATAAAATATTTTTTAAAAAACACCATAAATATACACTTGACCTCATTCTTCCCTGATGGGACCAATTCCAACTTTACTATAGATTCCATGGAAAATAGAAAAATAAGGTAGAAGCAGGCTCAACGCTAAGTGGAAGGTGCAGGTACCACTACAGTGGATCTGTCTCTCTCTGTGGTGAGTGGGCCTGCCTAGAGGTCCCACAACAAGTTCATAAATTGCCTGAAGAAGCTTTTCATTTTCTCTTGATTTTCTTAAGCCCTTCAGTTCTTGGATATCTACCCCAACTATGATTGGTTAAGTCAGCTTTCTGTCAATGTGGGCATAGTCCAATGTTGAAATGCATTTTTCTTTTAAATTCTTGGGGCAAAATGTAGAAGATGCTGTGATACAAATTTGAACTTGTGTAAGTATCTGAAAGAGAAAGCTTTGGTCTGGGACATCTCGGTTTTGCAAAAATGTGTCTAGGCTAGAAAGATGAACTGGTAGCTATTTGGCTTGTGACTGAAGAGGCTGCTGATGCCATGCACTTGTCTGGGGTCATAGTTCCAAGCCTTCCTGGTGTCCTAGAGAAGAGCAAAAAAAATCCAGTTTAAATACTATGTGACTTTTTTTAAAGTTTTTATTTATTCATTTGAGAGAGAGAGAGAGCATGAGCAGGGGCAAGAAGCAGAGGCAGAGGGGAAAGCAGACTGCCTGCTGAGCAGGGATCCAGATGTGGGGCTCGATCCCAGGACCCCAGGATCACGACCTGAGCTGAAGGCAAATGCCTAACCATCTGAACCACCCAGGTGCCTTTTTTTTTTTTTTTAAATGCAGGCAGGGAACCTTGAAAATCACTAAGTCATTGAAAATGTGGACATGTCAGCATGCCAGGGAACATGGGAGGAGCTCATAATTGAGATCCATGAGTTTCACTTTGACTCTTCCCCAAATCTACAGGTGACTGCCAGGAGAGTGCCATTTTCTCATTTCCCTAGGGAACTCCCCATCTCTGGCCCCGTGATGTGCAGTCACCTCTTCTTATAAAGGCAAACCAGACCAGACATAAAGCTCCCTCATCTCACTCCTGATGCTTGTAAACTGTGGGAAAAAGAAAGGAAACCAAATGTATGAATGAATGGTCCCCCTCCACTATCCAGTGAATGTCCATACAGGCTAATGTGAACAACAACAAAACAGTCAAAACGACCAATACAGGTCAATATAGTAATGATCATGAATGTTTTGTAAATATATCAGCCCATGTGCTGTGTGCTTTAATCATACTAGCTCCTGGTCTTTCGCGTCTCCACTTCTTTTATGTGTGTGCAGACTGCAGTTAAACATTCAAGTCATGATGTTCCCCCACACAACCCCCCAAAAGTTTAAGAATTAACTGAAGTAGTAGATGAACTGATGAATGAAAATCTTCAATAAGGAGTACATAGGGGAGTGGTTACTATGCAGGGACATAAATAATTTTGTTTCAAAGAAGTTGTTTGGAAACCCAAACACGTTTTTCCATAGGATCTTTTTACTCATGATGGGACCCTGAGAAGTCCACTCAGTAAAAAATCTAACTGTATTAGAGCCCTGTGAGTACTACCCCATCTAACCAGGGTTCCAGAGAAAGGGGTTCAGATTCCCGACCTGGCACGGCAGGGGTGGGACCTGGGAAAGCATCCCAGGCTGAGCACCACCCACAGGAGCCAAGGAGGCTGGGGGCAGCAGGACATGCAGGACCAGGCTGGGAGCGGTCTTGGGGGGCGGGTGCATCTCAGCCATCACCACAGCTCAGTTTGACCCTCGCAGCGTTTCTCTTCCTCGATCATCCCACCTCCATCACCTCTTCTACACAGCGAATCCCTGGGGACACTGTCCTGTGCCATCTGTACCCTTAGCTTCTCAGCTCTCCGGACACCTGACCCACTCCGCTAAGCTCAGAACTCCACTGGGGTCGCGCAGGACCTCTCCCTTGTTGGATTCCACTGTCTCTGTTCAAGCCCCACTGCTTCGGTCTCCTCCTGAGAATTCGGCACGGGCCATCTGCACAAGTATCCCCCAAAGCTGCTGGTCATCTCAGCCTGTGCCTTCTGGTTTCTTTCATTGTCTTCCTCCTCACATTTGCCCATTTGATGTTGGCTTTTCTGAGCTCTCTGTCCTCTCTCTGCCTCTCAGCCTGCGTCCTCTTCCCTCACCATGGCACCCACCCTGGGGCCCCGCCTTCTCCTGGTAATAGTGACTATAAAATGGAAAGCAACAACAAAATACTATCCAATAAATAGTTATGCTATGGATATTAATTTTTAAGTTAGTAAGTTGTTATTTCCCATATCACGTAATTTTAAACATCTCTTCCATGTTTTCTTAAAAACAAATAAACCTGTTCCCAAATCAAATCAGTTTAACCTAATGATCCTAACTTGGAGAAAAAACAGATACACCAAATCTAGCTTTGCCACCCAGGCCTGACAAGTATCCTATGAAATGTTTCCCTGTTCTCCTTGAGCCCTAACTTAAAGACTCCAGTAGCTTCACCTAGCATTCCTCAAGTTCTTTGTCCTCAGCAACCCCAGCTGCTCCTTCTCACAACAGTCCAGATACTTATGTAAAGCTACGATTAGTTATAATATATGGACATAAATGCTAATTACATTGATAGAAATTCTATCTATTCCTGCATACTTAGTCTCTCAGTCTCTCTGGATCCTCGAGGGCAGGGAGCATGTTTTCTGATGCATGAAACTTCTTAGAGTCATACTGCAGACCTTGGTATGGGAAGGCTTCTTGCTGCCTGACCAGCTGCTTTGGAGGACAAGCCCAGGTCCTCAAAGCTGTTGGAGGACACTGGCCAGACATTAGTCCATGTACAGCTCCTGCTAACATACGAGACTCCTGGATTCATTCTACACCAACACAGCTTCATGTTTTACTCCTACTGATATATGTGGACATTTTCAACTTTTGCCTTTTACTTCACAAGATTATTCATACACCAAAAAAACCTCTATTTTTAAAATTTTACCCTTTCCTTGCTTCCAAGAGCGTATTAAGTTACAGAGATTCATATAACATAACAAAATAAAATCAATTAATATAGGTCATGAAAATCTAAGAGTAACATAAAAGGTTGAAAAGTGAAATGGAATCTGGAGTGAAGTCAGATTGCAAAACACTTGCCATAAACGTCCTGTACCTCCCTGGGGCCGCACCACAAACCTGGGCCAGAGTGTTCTAGAACGAGCAGAGGCAGGAGTTACTGTGGCCTGAAGTTACAAAGCAGTTGCTCAAAAGGACCATAGGTCTTTCTAATCTTAAAAACAGAAGAATTTTCTCCTGTGGGTTTCATGGGATGAACATAATTCTGTGAATAACAACGATTTTAAGGACAACATCTTTTCACCAAAACTGATCTTCATAAACTCATTTGAGAGATACACCACATGTGACAAGAAAGGTGATGGTCTAAAGCAAAACCAGCATCTGATTTATAATCTTCTGTTTTCCTAGAATACTGTGATCAGTCCTGCATCTCTTCGATAATGTACATCACCCTTGGTGAGGTATGAATGAAAGACATCTTATGTGCGAAATAAATGCAGTTGAAGTATATTTTCCCCATGCCACATCCTTGCATTCTCATGTTTTTAGATATAATGAGAAAAGAAATGCAAAGATGTAGAATGTGAGACACATACTTCAGCTACATTTATTTCAGCCACTAAGGTATCTCTCGTTCGTATATCAAAAAAGCAATCTTTAAAGCACTTTATTTGAATTTCGGAGTTCCTTAAAAACATCATAGCCACCAATAGATTCGATTTGGAAAACAACTTCGGTTGAAAAACATAGCGTTGATTTTTTTTTTCCCCTTAATGCACAAAAATGTTTATAACAGATACTATCGAGTTGACCTCCTGCTTGCCTCCCTGGATTCATGGCAGGATAATAATGAAGGAATTCAAGGAGCAGATTCTAAATTAATCATCAATTTGAACTTTGAATGATCATGGCTTTGTGTGTGTTTGGGAAACATGATTGCTGGATTTAGAGATGGATAGAAACAAACCGCTCTGCTGTGACAAGCCATTCTTCTGAGGAGATTGAACTGTTCTTTTTCCAACGGAGTATGGATACCTAATCCATCGAGATGTAAAAACTCTATAAAAAAGGGCCTTTCTACGGAACACTCGGTCAGCTAGTTAAAGAAAGTGAGCAGTGTTCTTAATGGAAGATAAAGAGTTTCCCTGTAGGGTTTTATCTGTCATACTGATCTCAAAAAGCGTCTCACATAAAACTGGAGTTAAAAAGACTGTCAAGGCGGGTCGCACCACTCCATAAATGAGTATCGGGAGCTTAGCTCCCGAGCCCTGCACATGCGAAATGTTTAAAATATTTGGAAGAAAGCTTTTCCCTCCACATTAGTCCAGGCATACTCAGTGAACCCAATGTGAGATAATCCAAAACAATTCAGGTTCAACAAAGGTTGGGAAAATATTGTAGTAGACATAAAGCTTTGATGGAGAGCTTCTTTGATCTAAAGATTATACAATACACTGTTTCTAATCTGACAAATTTTGAGCTGAAAAGCACAGTATCTAAACATTCCTCTTTTGTCATAACAGTTTAATCCCTTAAGAATGTGATTTAAACCACTGGGAGCAAAGGTTACCATGAGATTTGTATGAAAGAGGAAAACTGCCTTAGACACCTTGATAGAAGTATGTGAGGGTCATTGAATTATAGAACAATTGGCTTTGCCAGGTCACCTTCGGTTCAAGACATGCCGAATACCCCTTTTTTCCCTTGCAATTAGGTAAAAGATGAAACAGTTCTCTTCTCTCTGTCTTTCTCTGTGGTTTTACCTTAATGTCTACTTTCCCATTTCCCTTTTTTAGTTGAAGTGGAAATTTCCTTGGTGACACAAAACAAGTTTCTGTACATTCCCCCAATAGCTACAATGAAATTCTCTGTAAAAATGCTGCCAAGTGGCAATTATGGGTTTTCCGTGCATAGAGGTTTTCCCAAAAATGTGTGTATAGTCTTTTAACCAGCAGTACCAAATGTGAACCACAGGAATGGCCACTGATTGTGACAAAATGAATACAGTCGTTTTTCACGTGGGGCCAAATGAGGTTTAAAATACTCACTGGGGCCAAATGCACTTCCTCGTTCCCTCTGATGGAAGAGAATTGATGCTTCTGAACATATGAAGACAAAAGCTTATTAACCACACTTGTCTTAACTTTCTCCGGCCACTAAGGTAGATAGAGCTGGAGTCGCAGTATGTTACATGTATGGCGGTCTGCCCATCGATCATTAGGAAATTGGACATCATTGATGCATCCCCATGAGTTAAGCGTCCTTGTTTAGGACTCCAATAGAAATAGATTATCCATGATGTGCTTGCATGGGCAGGGAGGCATCGTAGAAATGGTGTTTGGTATTTAAATTAAAGATGCACATTGCACCTGTACTCCACCTACCACTTTTTGCCACAAAAGGGGGAAAGAAGGCTGGCTAGAGGAGAGGGATGCAGAGCTTCATTCAGTAAATGGCGCTTCCCAGCGCCCACGACTCCAGATGGTTTGGAAAGCCTAGAAAACATGCATTCTATTTCTCCCAGAAGTGCAGACTTAGGAGGAATCTTGCAAAATCCTCTGCTCCAAGCAGCCAGATTTATGTATGTAAATGTCTAGATGCTTCGGGAAACTGATACTCGTCTCTTAAATATTTTATAAGCAAATTAACCCATAAACCGAGCTTGCCAGATGAATAATTTGACATCTATTTCTCAGGAGTAGGTACCAGAAGACACAGACGCATAAAACATGAGTCTGAGGTCCCTGTGCTTTTAGGTTCTTGTCACTACAGAGATGGCAAACCACCTTGAAATGACATGTCAATACAACAGGTCTCCTTGAGGGTCCAAACCCGTCATTAGGGTGATGTGAAGAGGTTCGTGGATATCTAAGGAGAGTTCTGGACTAAATCCCATCCTCACTGTGAATGAGAACACAGAGTTGCATATCTGAAAGCATCCTAGTACAAGTTAGAAAGAACCTGCACCTTCCACGGGGTAAGATTAGACCACAGGTCACCTGGCCCAACCCCAGCAGAGCTCTGGGCCAGCGTTGTGCAGCCATTCACTCACTGAGCATTCACTAAATGCCCTGAGCCTCTTGCAGAAACACAGTATCTGCCCACACAGACCTCACAGTGCCTTTCCCTGGTGCCTAAATATGGTCCTAGGTCTGATGGACTGAGCCAATTCTTGCCAAGGGCCTGGACTTCTCTATCAGCCATATGGATTTGCAATCCCGATGAAAATCTTAGTAAGAGGAACACATACTATTCACTTTTTGCATCCATTGTGGGAGGGGCATAAAATTAGCAGGTCACTATGCAAGCACAATATGTGTTTATATAAGAAAAAAATAGAAATTGCACTGAATGGCCCTTTCCTATCGAAGCTTGATGGTGTTCCTTCACCATCACAGACTCCCACCAACAGACAGCTTTCTGCCTTTGTCTTGGTAGATGTGCCATCTTTGGCTTCTTTCTACTTAAAAAAACATTTAAAAGAAAAGAGTTTTCAAATGTACGAGACTAACAGCTTAGCGTGTGAGGGGACTCAGCTGAAATATCTACCAGCTGACTAGCAATTATTTGTAAGAACTCGTGGAGGACACTCGTGAAGTTCTAGAGGACTGAAAAGGGCAAATGTAGTCTCTATATTTAAAAATGGGATTGAACAATGACCCTGAAACTACAGGCGTCAGCTTATTTTCCTTACCTGGAAAAACCAGAACAAATCATCCAAAAATCAATTTGCAAGCACGAGGAGAGCACATCGTGCTAGCGATTAATTCACCGGCCATCGTGAAGCAAAAGGTTGTCAAAGTTTATAATTTCTTCCTACAATAGTGATAGCCTGGTAAATTAGAGGACAGAAATGGCATCATATTTCTTCCCTAATAAAGTTTATTGTTTCTTATTCCCATATAATCGGAGTAAATATGAACCAGGGCTGGAGGTCATAATAAAGTTACATGGTCACAGACATAATTGTGACGTTTCACTGAAATATTCATCAGTCCCATTCATAATCCCATTTCAATTTTGTTGCTTAATAAAGTGGGATTTTTGTAAGAGGTCCAGTTGGGATCTAGTCCTATTTGATATTTTCGACTTGACTGCATACAAAATAGACTCTAAGCTTATTACCTGAACTGATGATAGTCTAAGAGGTTTAATTATCACCCTTAGCCACAGAGTTAGAATTCAAAATAACACTGAAATAATAAACAAAGTGGAATTTAGCAGTGAAGGGAAAGATACAAGAAATCTGTGAAGAAATGATCATCAAGAAATTTTCAAGTATAAATTAAAAGAAAAAAAATTAAAGGATACCTAGGGTTTCAACTGGATAACTGTTCAGCAATAACAAAACCAGTATAGAAGCAGAAATTTGGAAATAAAAAAGCATTTTTAAAATAATCAAATTCAAAATATAAATAAAATGATCAAATTTATGATTTTACGTTTAAATAGAAATGCTTTTAAAAAGAGGCTTCCGGGGGCACCTGGGTGGCTCAGTGGGTTAAAGCCTCTGCCTTCCGCTCAGGTCATGATCCCAGGGTCCTGGGATCGAGCCCCACATCGGGCTCTCTGCTTGCTGGGGAGCCTGCTTCCTCCTCTCTCTCTCTGCCTGCCTCTCTGCCTATTCGTGATCTTTGTCTGTCAAATAAAAAAATAAAAAAAAAAATTAAAAAAAAAAAAAAAAAGAGGCTTCCGGGACGCCTGGGTGGCTCAGTTGGTTAAGCGGCTGCCTTCGGCTCAGGTCATGATCCCGGCGTCCTGGGATAGAGTCCCGCATCGGGCTCCTTGCTCGGCGGGGAGCCTGCTTCTCCCTCTGCCTCTGCCTGCCATTCTGACTGCCTGTGCTCACTCTCTCTGACAAATGAATGGATAAAATCTTAAAAAAAAAAAAGAGGCTTCCAACAAAATTACATAGGGTTGAAGCACCTGATTTGCCTGAAATGTTACATCAAACCATGAACCCATTCCGAGTGGGACATGGGTCTCCCTTGTGGGTTGACTCCCCGGTAGGCACCCGATGAGCATGCCATGGTTAGACCGCAGGTCCCCTTGCTCAGAGTATCTAAATGTATATAAATATAAATACCCTCCATGCTTGGATGCTAGTCGAAAACTGCTACCTCTCATTGACCAGACAGGCACCAGAATTGAGAGCAATCATTCAGAAACATCTAGAACATTTTGACAGAGTGATTTTACATGTGTTGAATTTAGTAATAAAAAAAATTGAACTTATATTTTGCATGCATTTTCTGCTCATTTTCCTAACATTTCACTTCTTTTGTAGTTTGCAAATATATGGTTTTGCAGTAAGTTGGAAGTTTAAAAACAGGGCTTCTCACCACAGTTTGAGAAAAATTGATATGGAACACACAGAAAAATGAAAAAAAAAA
>ML106952.1:25358-37417 GCA_003697995.1 Taxidea taxus jeffersonii
CAAGCCAAGAAGACTTATCCAAACACTGGAGCCCAGCACTCAGGGATGCCACCATTATACGGCCATGGCATCCGGGCCTCCCACTTGGGTCCACCCAGATGCCTCGAGTCTGCTGTGACCTGCAACTTTCTGGAATGCCCCCCGTTCTTACACCATCACCAGTCTTCCTCTAACTGTGATGATGATGCAGATCAACTGTGATGATGATGACTGCAGCCATCTGTCCGGGCTCGGCAGCCTCATGTCTTCCTGGTCAGGGCCAGACCCCCCGTATGTGCTCCTATAACATTGTGCTTCCATGGGTTCTTCCCCTCCGTGACCCCACAAGTTACAGCTCCTTCACAGCCTAGAGCTCCGTCCCTTGTCTTGGTCTTCATGGTGCCTGGCACATGCTAATGAGCCTGCTTTCTGAGCACACCTTCTCACTTTCTGGGCCTGGACACATCAGAAGGAGTGGTCAACCTGTTATATGGGAACCCATTAAGAACTAACTACCTACTCCATGTCCTGTGTCCTTATCCTCCCTCCCTACTATCCGGAATGTAGGTGTCACTGCTCATTAGTTCTCTCCTGAGGATAGTCATATAAACTGTCACTCTGCAATTCTCTGTTCTTTCACTTTGGTGGCATCTGTCACAGATGCTGCTCTGAAATGTACTTCCCTGCATCTTCTTCCTTTTGCTGGCCCTGCCTGGACACTACACTTCTCCTAGCCCTCTTCAGTATGTCTTTCTCCTAATGTTTCCTGCATCCTCTTCCTCCATCCCATGCCCTTTCTGGTTCATTCGCCATCACCCACAACCAGAGTCTGGAGTCTCATCTCCCAGAACCCCCTTTCTCCATCATACCTTCCATCTGACCAACCACCTCCTGGTCTGTCAGTCTTTGCCTCCCTTGCACGCACTTCCTCTGCTAAGTCCCCATACTCCCCATCCCTCCATTTCTCTTCTTTGATTAGACACTCTGAGCTTCCCCTTTTTTTCCTCATGATTTGGTCTCTCTGTGTGATCACCTGAACAAACCCTTAGTTTCCTACACCCCCATATTTACCCATGCACCCCCTCACAAAATCCCAACCCTAGCTTACCTCCAGAATCCTGAAGCAAAGAGCCGAGAGCCACATGACCCAGGCCTTGAGGGGAAAAAAAATCATGAGGAAAGAGGGTTCTACCACGATGTAATGTCCATCAAGGTGTGCGAACTGCCTGCTGTGCAGAGTTCTGGGCACAGCAGAGGGCATGACTGCTTCCCATTAGCCCTGCAGTGCCTTTTCTGGACCTCTAGTTGAATCTGGGCCTCAGATTAATCCTGTTTAATGGATTCTTTCTGCTTTTCTCTACTTTCCCTTTTTGCAATAAAACTCTTTCCTTTTTTTTAAGATTTTATTTATTTATTTTGAGACAGAGTATGTGTGTGAGCATGCACACTTGAGCAGGGGGGAGGGGCAGAGGGAGAGGGAGGGAATCCACAAGCAGACTCTCCACTGAACACAGAGTTTGATCCCACGACCCTGAGATCTCAGCCTGAACCAAAATCAAGAGTCAGACACTCAGCCAACTGAGCCACTAAGGTGCCCCATTAAGACTCTTATTTTTTAATGAAATCATATTAAGGAATCCCCAACATTAAAAATAGATGAAAGTGATAAAAGAGGCCCTCAGGCAGTATCTACTTCAACTGTTTGGGCCAAAATAAATGTTTAATTTTCATAGCCCCAGAAACACCTTCTTTTGCCCAGGGTGGCACAGGGCTCATTTCAAGAACTGCTCTGCTATTCCTTCAGGCTACAAGATTTATTATAAAATAAAAAAGGCAAATTGCAGAGGAGTACACTTAGTATCACTCCATTTATACATAGAATATTTTGTGGAAATCGAATATGAAAATTAACATTGATTTCCTCCCAAGACCAGGAAAAGTATATGAGGAAGAAATGACATTCTTCAATACATTGAACATATATACATACATTTACATATATATGTTTATATATATATTTACTATAAATGTGTTATTTTTATCATTATGATGATATGTGTTATTTTTTCATTACCATTTATCAAATAAAGGAGAAGGAAATCACCAGGATATAAGTCTTCTGAGATACCTCTCAGCTCTAAGGTTCTGTGATTTTGTCTCCTGTGAGTCAGTCTCTCTTCTTGCCCAGTACTTGCAAATGCTAAAAGTCACCTGTGAAAAGGGCTGCTCTACAAATTGACAGAGATATTTCTAGAAAGGAATTCTGCCTCAGAAGCTTACGGGCCGAATTGTGTCCCCACAAAAAGACATGGCACAGTCCTACGCTACAGTACCTCAGAATGTGACGGGATTTGGAAATAGGCAGATGTGATGACTTAAGTTAACATGAGGTCCTACTGCTGAAGTAGGGTGGGTAACTGAGCTAATGTGACCAGTGTCCTTGTAAGAAGAAGAGAGACGCAAGAGAGAAGCATCCATGTGAAGACCTAGAGATACAGGGGAAGGCCACGTGAGGAGGGATCAGGGACCAGAGGGATGTGGCAGCTAGTCATGGAACACCAAGGAGATGGCTGCCACCAGAGGCTGGGAAGAGGCAATGGAGGATTCTACTCAGAGATCCCAGAAGGAGCCAACCCCGCCAATACCCCATCTAGACTTCTGGCCTCTAGAACTGTAGGAAAATAGATAACTGTTGTTTTAATTCACCCAGTTATGTGATATTTTGTCCCAGCAACCCTAGAAAAAGAACACACAAGCCTACCCTTAAAGGCATATCTTTATAACCACCATTTTCCATGTGGCTGCCTATCCTGCCCACATTCTGAACAGTTGCCAGACCCTATAAAGAAGACACAGTAAATGGAATTTTTTATTCACTGGCCCCTGGATTCAAATTCAGGAAGGAGAGTTAAAATCAAGGATCTAATCATTTTATGTCTGGTTTTGAACTACATGATGTATGATAATATAACAACTAGAATATAATAATATTCCAACAAAGGGAATTAGAGTCATCACACTACTTTATTTGAAATCCAACTGAATCTATAGTGCATTATTGATATTTCCCCTCAACCATCAGTAAAGAAATGGAATTGAACCATGAATATTTTACATCTAGAAGCCATCAATTTGGAAACAGCTTTCAAAATTACACACATAACAGGGATCTGGAGTTAATACTCACAAAATGCATTAGATCAATTTTGATTTTAAAATGCTGTCCATATAATTCTTAGGCAGCATTATTTTTCCACTGTAATAAGTTTCTAGGATTGGACTATATTCTATTCCAGTTTGCCACTGAGAATAAAATCACACACTTCAGATACAAGAGGAAACTGTGAGGTTTACTTCATGCAGTAGAGACTCCCACACAACTGACCTAGAAACATCCGAAAGTTGTTTCAATAGCTATCTTTGAACTTAACCAAAAAAAACTTCATAATTTCCTGTCAATAAAAATCTCAACTGGGCCTCTGGAACCTATAATTAGCCAGTTTTCAAGTTTAATTTTTTTCTATTTCTTTTAAAGCTTCTCTTTCTAGAAATATTTCAATCTCCTAATGAAAAGTGTTTGATGTGAAATGGTCTTTGACCCAAGCAAAGGTATTCATGGTGTTTTTAAGGTACTCTTTCTGTATACCCAATATTTTGGTCTTCATGGTTTTAGATACAAAAGCAAAAAATGAATATGATGCTGAATTATATCAAAGTTCACCAATTAAAAATTCAGCAATTATACAAATAGAAGAGAAAAACATACCAATAAATCCAAAAATATATCAAATTTAGGTCATGTCCCAGCTGGGGACTCATACTTGAGCTTTCGAATTTGAGGTGTTCATACCAGAATTCTACTCCTCCTCTGGAAACATTAAGAACATCAGCCACTCTTCACGACTGGTAGGCTTCCAACCCCGTCTTCCATGGATGAGTGTGCCAGTCATGACTGTATTGATGAGCAGCCTGCCCTCGTTCTTAACCTCCGTGATTTTGGGGTTTGGAACACCTCCTTTGCCCCAGCCCTCCCCTGGGTGCCTTCGTAGGAGTGGTGATCCTTGGCTAAAATGGAGTTCATCATGTTGCCTGATTTCAAGCTTTACTACAAAGCTGTGGTCACCAAGGCAGCATGGTGCCGGCACAAAAATAGACACATAGACCAGTGGAACAGAGTAGAGAGTCCAGATATGGACCCTCAATTCTATGGTCAAATAATCTTTGACAAAGCAGGAAAAAATATCCACTGGAAAAAAGACAGTCTCTTCAATAAATGGTGCTGGGAAAATTGGACAGCTATGTATACAAGAATGAAACTTGTCCATTCTCTTACACCTTACACAAAAATAAACTAAAATGTATAAAAGACCTCAGTGTGAGGGAGGAATCTATCAAAATCTTAGAGGAGAACATAGGCCGTAACCTCTTCAACATTGGCCACAACAACATCTTTCAAAATATACCTCTAAAGGCAAAGGAAACAAAAGCAAGAATTAACTTTGGGGACTTCATCAAGATAAAAACCTTCTGCACAGCAGAGGAAACAGTCAACAAAACAAAAAGGCAACCCACGGAGTGGGAGAAGATAGTCGCAAATGACACTATAGACAAACGGCTGGTATCCAAGACCTATAAAGAACGCCTCAAACTCAACACTCATAATACAGAAAATCATGTCAAAAAATGGACAGAACACATGAACAGACACTTCTCCAAAGAAGACCTACCAATTGCTAGCAGACACATGAAAAAATGTTCATCATCATTAGCCATCAGGGAGATTCAAATAAAACCACATTGAGATACCACTTTATTCCAGTTAGAATGGCCAAAATTAATAAGACAGTAAAAAACAAGTGTTGGAGAGGATGTGGAGAAAGGGGAACCTCCTACACTATTGGTGGGAATGCAAATTGGTGCAGCCACTTTGGAAAACAGTGTGGAGATTCCTTAAGAAATTAAAAATAGAGCTACCCTATGACCCTGCAATTGTATTACTGGGCATTTACCCCAAAGATACAGATGTAGTGAAAAGTAGGGCAATCTGTACCCCAATGTTCATAGTAGCAATGGCCACAGTCGCCAAACTGTGGAAAAAGCCAAGATGCCCTTCAATAGATGAATGGATAAAGAAGATATGGTCCATATATACAATGGAGTATTATGCCTCCATCAGAAAGGATGAATACCCAACTTTTATATCAACATGGACAGGACCAGAAGAGATTATGCTGAGTGAAATAAGTCAAGCAGAGAAAGTCAATTATCATATGGTTTCACTTACTTGTGGAGCATTAGGAATAACACAAAGGTCATTAGAAGGAAAGGAAAAGTGAATTGGAGGAACTCGGAGGGGGAGACAAAGCATGAGAGACTGTGGACTCTGAGAAACAAACTGAAGGTTTTGGAAGGGAGGGGTTTGGGAGGATGGGTGAGCCTGCTGGTGGGTATTGTGGAGGCACGTATTGCATGGAGCACTGGGTGTGGTGCATAAACAATGAATCTTGGAACACTGAAAAAATAAGATAAAGTTTTAAAAAATGGAGTTAAGATAATTATCCTATTTTTACCTGCAAGGTGTCCCTTACCATCTGCATGGGTAAAGAGATGAAGGGGAAGACACAGAAATGTAGTGGAAAAATGAAAGGAAAGTGGTTGGGAGAGGAGCTGGGAAAGACCTCAGATGCCAGCGGAGAAGGGACGATAGGAGCAGATCTTTCTCTGAAAGCGATTTTTTGTACCCTGGTTGCTCCTAACATTCATGCGAGCCGCCATTTTTACGTCCAAATATCACAAGTGCCAAATTTTATAAATTATTTATTTGCCATTTAAAGTAAAGCACAATCAATATTATTTCCATAATACTGGAGTCTCTCAAAGTTGAGTAGTACATATACCAAAAAGAGAGAGAGAGAGAGCAAACAAACTTTTAATTGTGACCAATCATTTTCTTCATAAAGTTACTATGGCAGTCTGACAGGCATCCCCCTTTCTCAAAGATATTCAAGTCCTATTTTCTGGAACCTGTAAGTACTACCTTGTATAATCAAAAAAGGGAAGGTATTCTGAAGACATGATTAAATTGAGACTTTGAAATGAGGAGGTTATCCAGGAGTATCTTGGTGGGTCCTAAATGCAGTCATGTGTGTCTTGTAGGGGACACATGACTACATTTGTAGAGGCATAGGTCGGTGTTGCACACATAAAGGAGAAGGCAGAGGAGAAAAAAGTTTGAAGATGTAGCCACAAGCCAAGGAAGACTTGTCACCATCAAAAGCTGGAAGAAGCAAGGAATAGATTCTCCCCTAGGGTTTCTGGAAGGAGGAAGGCCCTGCTCATACCTTGATACTGGCCCAGCATTTGTGATTTGGGACTTCCAGTCCCCAGGACTATGATAGAATACATTTCTCTTGTTTGAAGTCACCAAGTCTGTGGGAATTTGTTGCAGGAGGCTTAGGAAACAAATACAGCTGCCAGTTATTTCTATTATAAAGTTGAGGTAGAGACATCAAAGAATGGATAAATTACTCATTCTTATGTCTATAATACACCTGCAAAAATCCCAACTAATTTATAAATTAAATAAAAAGGAAACTAGCCCATAAAAGAAATGTAAGTTGCAGGATGATTGCAAAATTTGTCATCATTTGCACCAGGGATAAAACTCTGAAAGCCATGGTCCAAGTTCTCCTACATGGTACCTGCCTAAAAACACCTGGTGCCATTTGCAGACTTAAATCTCCCAGCACTCTTCCCTGGTTGAACCACTGTGAGACCTCAGGGAAACCCACCACACTAAATATTTACCATTGACATACACAGGCTGTCTCTGTCCTTTTCTCATCACCCTTTAAAATTCAAAGAGAACTAATTGGTGGCAATGAAAGAGTGAACCCAGACACCAGCAGCAGTTGGTAATATTTAGAGATGAGCCCCTAAAACTGTGCTCCTTACACTTTGGTGTGCAGCAACAGATCTGGGCATCTTCTGGGCTCCATCGGAGAGTCCAGCAAGCAAGTCCCCACCCAGGTGATGTCAACGTTGCTGGACCACAGTTTGAGAGAAAAGGACCCATCAGAAATGTGCTTACTTTACATTTCTTCATATCTTGATAGAAATCTTTTTCAAACCTTCAGCAATTGTGTAGAGCCCTGGCATACACCCCAAGAGCTACAGCAGTCTGAGTCACACACCCATTGATTGAGACAGGCAAAGAAGAATGTTGGCAATCCCCCAGAGAATATCAGTGCTTAACGCACAACAATGCATTACTTTTACGTGCCAGGACCACTGCCCGGTGAAGTAAAGTGCATTCAGCAGTATCTCTCCAACAGCAGCTCCCAAAGCTCGGGGATCCAGGTTGTAAATTCTCATAAAGGTGCCATTTGCAATGTGTGGCCTGACATTTGGGGCCACAGGGAGACCAGGCTGGAGTGCCGTACACCAGCTCCGAGACGCTTTGGTTCACAAGTGAACACATTGCACTTCTGCTCATCTCCCAGCTTCTCGAACTGATCACCCTGCCCCATATCATATCTTCAGCAGTAAATATCCTTGCTGAAATAGTCATCTATAATGTCTCTCTCGATCACTTTTTTCAAAGTACTTGATGTGAGAGGAGGAGCAGAAAATACTGGAAGCCTTCCCAAGTTGGGTCTTCTTCAGCCAGTATGTCTATGACACGGATGTAGGAAAACATGCATGATTGTGTTCCTAGTCCTCATACTCATGTTAATTTATTATACTTATTTTAGCTCCCAATTTTAAACTACATATAATTTAGGAAGACAAAAAGGGGTTTTTACATGTCCATTCAAAGGACATTCATTCCCTTCTGCTTTTTACCAGGGTTCAAATAATTCTGTAAATATATCATTGACTCTAACAAAATCAGAGGTAGACAAAGTCATTATTTGTGCAAAATTGGCAATATTGTTTATATTACAAATAATATGCCAAATTATGCAAATTCTATTATGTATGTTTTTAAATAAAATAAGAATTTGTATAATTACTGTTTAATGCTATGTGCTTGCTTTTAAAAATTTTTATAATGCATGTGATTGAGATCTGGAAAAAGGTCAACATTATGTTTTAAGTCTTTTCTATTATAAAATAGGACATAAACACAGAAAAGCACATATTAAATGAATATTTAAAAATTATTTTTACATAAAATTATTTTAATACATATTTGATCAAAAGACAGGTCCCACATCTGGAAACGGGATATGTGATAGATGGAGCAGTTAGAAATCAATAGAAATATAAATGTTAAGATCATCGACCATATAGGAACTATTGAAATTACATGTCTAAGTACATGGGCACACACACAGACACTCACACTTTCATTTGGATTAAGAGTTTTTCTGGATCAAATAAACTAAAATAAATTTAGAAGAAACGATAAAGTTACGTCACTCTTGTAGAACAGCTCTTAAGCAAAGCTCATACACACAAAAAAATGAAATGCAGAAGATTGACAAAATAGGCTTAATTAGTTTAGAATATAGAATATGTTACAAGTTAGTTAAAAAAAAATCTACCCAATAAAGGAATGGGCAAAATTTGTAAATATTCTGTCATTCACAGAAAAGAAAATGAGATTAGCCAATAAACATATGAATATATTCCTGCAACATCATTAGGAATCAGGGAAATGCAAATTAAACTGAGGATGAAATTCTATTTCAATTCATCAGACTGGAAAAACTATTAATGGCTCAGTGTGTGACAATGAGGAGGACGGAACTGGCAGAGAGGGTTCCTGGGTGAGCAATCCAGCATTACCCAGGGAAGATGTATATTCCCTACATTTAAGGGATCTGCTTCTAGATAACAAGCTTTCTACTCTAGCCTGTGGAGTGTCTGCCATAGGCACACAAGGACATTCAGGAGGACTTCTGCAGCAGTATTTGTAGCAGTGAGATAATTAGAGAGCTGGAGCAGAATTACTACCCCTCAGTGGGGGACTATATAAATAAATGGGTTTATTCCAATATTGGAATTCCATAGGACAATCAATTGAATGAACTGTATCAACACATATCAACACATGTTGACAAAAATCAGGGTGCAAAAGGGCAAATATAATATGATATAATTTAAGTAAAAATATAAGAAGAGCAATAAGTTACTTATGAATATAAACATATCCAGGGATACAAACATCTGCACAGCAATGATACACAAAACTTTGGCCTCCAGGGAGAAAGAGAAGGAAAATGGACAGGAGGCCAGTTTTGCTGTATCTCTAACTTTTTTTTCCTTTAAAACAAAGAAAAGACCTCTGAGGCCAATGAAGCAAACTGCTAACATCTGTTAACTCTGGGTGGTCGACGCATGGTTAACTGTTATATTATTTTCATAGCTTTTTGGTATGTTTGAATTATTTCGTATAAAAATAAAAATGCTTAAAATCAAAATTGTCAATTTATTTTTCCAGTTAAATGACATTTTTTATATCTTCAAATGATTGATTTCATTACTTGCATGCTTTTAAAATATTTTAATGATGATCACACCCAAAAGATGTGGCGATCTTTGCTTTATTTCTGCATACAGCAGTGGGGAGGGAAGGTGAGCAGTCATCCATGTACATGGGAGTGTGTGCTTACGTGAAAGAGCTCATAAAAGACTGAGAGCTTTTGGCACGGGAAGGTAAGTTGATAGCGGGATCCAGGATGGAAAAGAAGGAGCCTAGAAACAGAGGTCAATTGCAGTAGTGGGTGACCCAGCAAAGTTATGAAGTCTTAGCCGGGGGAGTGCAAAATTAGAGACTAAACAAATCTATTTTAATGGCAAATTCAACAGGATTTGGCAATCAAACCAACCTAAAGCGACGTATAGGACAGCACCCTGAGATTTTTTTGTCTCAAAGGAAGCAATATTAAGATAAAGGAAATAGCAATTTTAAATGGAAAGATAGCGAGTCCTGTTTTGGACATGCTCATTTTCTTGTGAGGTACTTGAATTTACAAAATGCTCTTCCTTTTTTTCTTAAGATTTTATTTATTTGAGAGAGAGCGAGAGCGCGCACAAGAGCAGGGGGAGGGGCAGAGGAGAAGCAGACTCCCTGCTGAGCAGAGGGCACAACAATGTGGGGCTCCATCCCAGGACCCTGAGATCATGACCTGAGCTGAAGTGAGACGCTTAACGAACTGGACCACCTACGCACCCCGAAATGGTTTTCTGAGTGACCACATGTCACCCAAATGACCTGGAATTTGGGGAGCTAGTGGATCATGAGTATGCTCTATCCCATAGCTGGAGATGCCGGTCCACAAACACAGTGGAGGTGAGCCATAATGAGGTAGGGGAGGGGGAGCTCCCTTCAAAGCTCTTTGCCTCGATCTCCACCCCTTTCCATACATTCCTTTCCTCTCCCTCCAGCCAATTTTTAATATTGGCTATTTCCTTAAGAGTGCAAGGGTCCTTATCATGTCTTTACAAAAAGCATATTAAACTATATCCCTTGCTTTAAGACGCACTATACACAGTATGAAATGACATACTGTAGCTTGGTTTGCTTGCTTGAGGGTCTTGGTAAATCTTTTTTCTGGGGTTTATTGTCCTTTAGGAGTGAAATGAAACTTCCCTAAGTGTTTCTGTATCATCACCACTACCAAGTAGGCCTCCCCCTGAGTTTAAGGATCCTGGATATCTAACCCTTGGTCTACACAGCCCAACCTGCTTTAGCCTCCCCAAACACCCATATTTACCAATTCTCTGGAACTGATCTAGGATAGAGCATTGCAATCTGCAGAACTTCAGTTGCCTCATGACATGCTTATTCTTGGCCAGGAATGTCAAGAACATCTCCATAAATCTTTTTCATGTCACATATGCTAAAATGAAAGAATATTTATCATTTCTCCCACCATTCTAGCTTAAATTTCTGCCTACCTTAAGGTATGACTCGTAAAGAAAGGAATATGGAAACATTATTATTTATTCAATATGTATTAGTTCCAGACAAAAATCTAGACACTGGGATATAGTAATAAATGTTAAAAAAAAATAAAAATTTGTGTTCTTATAGAGCTTATATCCTTTGGAGTTAGTATATTAAAAATATGTAAGTAAAACATGAAACACATCATTAAACTAAAGCAAGAAAGGAGAAAAGGTATTCAGGAAGGTTTACAGGTTTAAATGGAATCTGCCAGGGAAGGATTCATGTAACATATAACGAGAACATAAAATTGAGCAAAGACCTCTGAGATGTGAGGGATTTTACATGCAGCTAATGAGGAGGTGAGTGTCTATGCAGAAAGTGCAACACATGCAAAGGCCCTGAGGTAGGGCTTCTTGCTGTGCCAAAGTAACAGTGAGGAGGCTGATCTAACTAGAAAGTGAGTGAGTGAGAGGGAGAATCGTAACCAAGACATTGTCAGAGGGTGGGTGTCGAGCTACACGGTCATTAAGGCCAGAGTAAATATTTTTCCTTGTACTCGGGCTGAAATGGGAAGATACTGGAGGATTTGATGAGAATGATACGCTTAGGTTGCTGTCTTATGAGCACACCATGGGGACAAGGACAGATGTTTATTAAAACATCTTTGAAACTGTGCGTGGAAAAGATGATGGTGCATAAGCTTTGATCTGAGCAACAGAGCAGCAGTATTTTGAGGGTAGGTCAACTGTGAGTGAAAAATAAAAATCCAAGTTTTTTGTGGCCTGAGCAGCCTGAGAGGATGAATGTGCCTTTTACGGGACACGGGAGAATGCAGAGGGAGTGGCTTTGAAGGCGATGAGGAGATGATGTTGCAGATTAGATCCCCCGCCCCCCCTTGCCGGTGAATGGGAGTAAATACTATTCATCCAGTTCTGGTGTCCCAGGGAGTATTTCCCAAGCATGGTTTACAGTCCAGAGCAAAGTCACGTAAGTCTTCTGCAGGCCAGTCTGGGGCAGGCTGCTGCACTCTCTCTGTCTCCTCTCTGGTCAGAGGTAAAGAATGGGATCTTCATCCTTTCCTGTCGTTGCTCAGAGATGCCCCTGCATCTTCTGATTATCCCTGGACAGAAAGTACCTGTGTGCTTTGCACCTGCGTGAGTGCACACACACACACACACAC
>ML106952.1:42417-55168 GCA_003697995.1 Taxidea taxus jeffersonii
AATATCCTCACACTATTCAAGGACTCTTCATTCCCTCCGTCACTTTTAGAAAGAAAAGGAAATTATTGTAATAAGGAGAGTATTCTTTAAGGAACCTAATCAGTTAGATGGCGAAGAGATTTAAAAGCAAATTCAAAGACTTGGAAAGTAATAAAAAGAAGAAGAAGAAATCTTCAGAAATAGGTATTGCATCCCTAATGTTGTCTTAGAGTGTCTCAGTTAAGGAAATGGATTAATCAGAAGACTGCATTAAGTGGAATCAACTAACATGATTTCTAGTCTGAGGATAAATGTGAAGAAAAAGAAAAAAGAAAAAACAAAAACCACTGCAAGGCCAACCTTTATTTGTTTGGAGAGTTTTGCTAAGAAGGAACAACTGTAAAAACATCTGCAGGCAGCTGGAACTACATTTCCATCACCACAGGGCAGCTGAGATTCATCCAAGCATCTCTTCTAGGACATCAAAAAAGGATGAGCCTAATTGCTTTAGCCTTGGCTGGTTAAATAGTTAAGTGCAGGGCTGGGTCTCACTGTGTGTGAGGGAAATCAGTGATGGTGTGATGAGATTGAACAAGAGCATCCTGATAGAACTTCCCTTCCCAAAAGCTCTCCCGGGGGTGCTGCGTGAGACGGGGTCAGCTTGGGATGCTCCGACTCGGCGGCAAAGAGGAGATGCTTTATGGTCCGATGCTTTTAAAGACTGTGCAGAAGACATTTATTTTTTCTGAAACGTAACCCTTTGGGGGAAAGTGAAGCTTCTAGACTGAAGCTAGGCAACATTCTTTTGGATTTAAGCTGAACAAAGTACTGTCTTTTAAGACAAATTTGGCCCATCATACCTGTGAAATTGACTGCACTTACTTATTTTGCTAGAAATTAGTTGCTACTGTTCACTGATTTTTTCTATTCTGTTTTTCTTCCTCAGTGTTCTTGTAGATGTAAGTATAGTTGTGGCCATGCAGAGTATGCCAACTTAGGGCTTATCCCCCCTACTTTTCTAATACAATGTGCCTCTTCTGTTCCTTTCCCAATACAGTGGTCAATTGGAACAGAGAACTCTACGAACGCACGTGAGAAATCCGGAGAAACCGCCACCATCAAAGTGCTGTGACCCAAAACACTTCACCTTGGACCATTCATTTTCTCCAGTTTGTCGCCTCCCTCAAAGGTGAAATTCACTTTTGGATAATGCTGGTGAACTAAGCCTCTATAAGACGTGGCATCTATCTACCGCATGTAATTTGGAACCATCAACCTTATTATAATGATGTCCTACTGACACTCCCTTTTCATGCTGTTGTGTGTGTGTGTGTGTGGAAACAGTCGTGTATTGCTATCATTTTACTGTACCACTGTTCCTAAGAAGGGCAGAAAAAAAGAAGTCATCGTTTGTTCATTTCGGATAAACATACGTACTTCTCCTTACTACAGATGGAATTAAATATCAGCACTTAATTTCCTTGGACACAAAGATAAAGTTCATTGTGAAGACCTCTGAGTGAATCCAGAAGAGAGACAGAAGAAAAAGTTTCCACTTTTTATTAATGGAACACAAAGGGTTTACCCAAAGACCATCTCTAAAGGAGAAGATATCTGGACCCAGGGACGATGTCAGGATTTCTGAAGTCCCTAAAGTGGAAGATAAAATCTGCTAATCATGTACATTTTCTACAAAAATATTTCATCAGATTTTCAAATAACTCAAAAAGTTTCAAAGTAACTCTGAGGGAAAGCTGTTAGAGTCTATTATTTCTAAGAACTGCAATTTAACCCTGAGCGGACTCTGGGAAGCAGTAATTACATGAGTATATCCTACAATGCTCCGTGACATACAGACATGCAGTGACTTACAGGCAAAGCAGTAGGGTATAAAAGGCTCCTGGCATGAACTACCCATGAAGAAGTTGCCAGAGTCCTGTTTGTAGGCTGGTCCACTTGGCGTCCTGTGAGAAAATCAAAGGCACTGGTTAGCTAGTCATCATGTTGAATGTTACCTGCCTCGTACTCATTTATCTTATAACCGGAAGTTTGTACCTTTTGACCATCGTCCTCCAGTTCCCCTCCCCACATCCCCTGCCTCCTCTGGTAACCAAATGTCTGGTCTCTTTTCCTTTCTTTCTTTCTTTTTTTTATGAGTTTTTTTTTTTTTTTTAAATTAAGATTCCACATAGAAGTGAGATCATACAGTATTTGTCTTTCTCTGACTTACTTCACTTAGCATAATGACCTCAAGTTTCATCCATATTGTTGTAAATGGTAGGATTTTCTTATTTTTCATGGTAGAATAATATCCCATTATACATACACCAAGACTTCTCTACTCACTCATCCACTGATGGGCACATAGGTAGTTTCCATGTCCCGGCTATTATGAATAATGATGTTATGAACATGGGGGTCTGTATATGTTTCTGAGTTAGTGTTCTCTTTTCCTTTGGCTATATGCCCAGCAGTGGAATTGCTGGGCCATATGGTAGCCTGGTGTTAAGTTTTTAAGGAACCTCCATACTGTTTTCCACCAATTTACATTCTACAAATTTACATTCCCACCGACAATGCACAAGTGTTGTCTTTACTCCACATCAATGCCAAAATTTCTCTTGTGTCTTTTTGGTAATAACCATCCTGAAGGAGAGACATGACATCTCATTAAGGCTTTAATTTGCATTTCCCTAATGACTAGTGATGTTGAGCACCTTTTTATGTACTTGTTGGTCTTTTGAATAGTTCCTTCAGAGAATAGTCTATTTAGGCTTTTGGCCCATTTATAATTAGATTATTATCATTAGTTTTAATTTTTTGAAAATGTTATTTATTTATTTATCTATTTATCTGAGAGAGGGAGAGCATGAGTGGGGATAGGCAGAAGGGCAGAGGAAGAGGGAGAGGCAGGTTCCCCACTGAGCAGGGAGCTTGATGCAGGACTCAGATCCCAGGACCCTGAGATCGTGACCTATGCCAAAGGCAGACACTTAACTGACAGAGCCACACAGGTGTCCCTTTTAATTATTTTTGTTATTATTATTATTATTGTTATTGAGTTCTTCATATAAGTTTTTTATGTTTTCAGTGTTAACCTTTTATCAGACACATGGCTTGCAAAAAAAAAATTTTCCCATTCGCAGTGTGTCTTTTCACTTTGTTGATGGTTTATTTTTCTGGGTAGCTTTTTAGTTTGATTCAGTCCTGCTTGTTTACTTTTTATTTTGTTGCTGTTCTTTAAGTGTCATACTGAAAAGCTCATCAGTAAGACCCATGAGAAGGAGCCTTATTCCTGTGTTTCCTTCTAGGAGGTTCATGGTCTCTAGTCTTACATTTGAGTCTAATTTATTTTGAATTAATTTCCATGAGTGGTATAATATGTGAATCCATTTTTCCCTCTTTTACATGTGAATATCCAGTCATTCCAGCACCATTTATTGAAGAAACGGTCTTTTCTCCAATGAACATTCTTGGCTCCCGTGTCAAGTATCGTTGACCATATATGTTTGGGTGTCTTACTGGACTCTTGATTCTGTTCCATTGGTCTATTTGTCCGTTTTCATGCCAGTACCATACTGTTTTGATGACTGTAGCTTTATAGTACAGCTTGAAATTAGAAACTGTCTTACTTCCTACATTGCTCTTCCTTTTCAGGATTTCTTTGGATAGTTGGGGCCTTTTGTGGTTCCATAGAGAATTTAGGAGTGTTTTTCTAATTTTGTAAAATATGCCATTAGAGTCTCAATAGGGACTGCATTGAATCTATAGGTGGCTTTTAGTAGTATTGGCATTTTAATGATATTAATTCTTTCATTCCATATAGAATATGGAATGTCTTTCCATTTATTTGTATCTTCTTCAATTTCTTTCAGTCATATCTTGTGGTTTTCAGTGGAGAGATCTTTCACCTCTTCAGTTATATTTAGTTTAAAGTATTTTATTGTTTTTGATGCTATGGTAAATAGGATCAATTTCTTTATTTCTTTTTCAGAAATTGTATTGCTGGGACGCCTGAGTGGCCCAGTTGGTTGAGCGGCTGCCTTCGGCTCAGGTCATAATCCCAGCGTCCTGAGATCGAGTCCCGCATTGGGCTCCTTGCTCGGCAGGGAGCCTGCTTCTCCCTCTGCCTCTGCCTGCCACTCTGTCTGCCTGTGCTTGCTCTCTCTGACAAATAAATAAATAAAATCTTAAAAATAAATAAATAAATAATTAAAAAAGAAATTTTATTGCTAGTACATAGAAGCATTACCCATTTTTGTATATTAATTTTGTATCCTGCAACTTGACTGAATTTGTGGATTAGATCTGATAGTTTTTTGGTTTGGTCTAATAGTCTTTAGGCTTCTTACTTTTAAGGATTTCATTTATTTGTAGAGAGAGAGAAAGCGATAAGGACAGAGATAGCAAGAGAAGCACGAGCTGAGAGGAGAGGGGACTGAGCAGGGAGCCTGACATGCGGCTGAATTCCAGGACCCTGGGATTGTTACCTGAGCTGGGAGCAGATGCTTAATCAACCGAGCCACCCACATGCCCTTCTTTAGGATTTTCTGTGCGTACGTTGTGTCCTCTGCAAATAAAGACGATTTTATGTCATCCTTCCTAATGCTGATACCTTTTATTTCTTTCTCTTGCCTGATTGCTCTGGCTGGGACTTCCCGTGCTACACTGAATATGCGTGGTGAGAACAGGTACCCTTATCTTGTTCCTGATCTTAGAGGAAAGGCTTTCGATCTTTCACCACTGGTTGTTATGTTAACTGGAGGCTTGTCATATATGACCTTTATCATATTGAGAAATGTTCCTTCTGTGCCTAATCTGTGAAGACTCTTTATCATAAAGCATGGATGAAGTTTGTCAAATGCTCTTTCTGTGTCTTTTGAGATGATTGTAAGACTCTTTTATTCGGTCCTGTTAATGGGAGGCACCACATTGATGGATTTGCATATTGATTTGTGTTGAACCATCCTTTGACCCCAAGGATAAATCCTACTCGATCCTGGTGAATGATTCTTTCAGTGTGCTGCACATTTGGTATGCTAGTATTCTATTGATGATGTTTTGTTTCTTTTCATCAAGGATGTTGGCCTACAGTTTCCTAGTCGTATCCTTTTCTGGTTTTGGTATCAAGATTATGCTGGCCTTGTAAAATGAGTTTGGGTGTACTTTCCATTCGTCAGGTGGGTTGTTTAGGACAGTGGGGTTTAATGGGTGCTATTTCCTTGTCAAATTTCTTGTTTTGTTCATGCATCATTCTCCTATTTCATATAGTTGTCTGTGTTTTCTTGAGTTCACTAAACTTCCTTTAAAGGATTATCCTGATTTCTTTGTCTGACAGTTCATAGATCATTTTTTTAGGGTCAGTTATTAGAGCCTTCTTAGTTTCCTTTGCTGGTGTCATATTTACCTGACTTTTTGTGATCCTTGATCCCTACATCGGTATCTGTGCATTTGAGTAACAAGCTTCGTCTCTCAAACTTTATAGGTTTACTCTGGTGGAGACAATTCACTCATCAGCTCATTTTGGGTTTCTGGGTGTTCCTGATGGTAAAGTTTTGGGGCTGGTGGGGCCTGCTGTTATGGGCTATTTGAGGTGAGGCAACGGTTTGAACTCTGAGGACATGATGGAAGCGTGTGCTGCTGGTTGAGGACAGTTGGATAGGATCATTGACTTGGTTCTCCTCCCAAGTGAGGCTATAGGATGGGCTCCATGGTTGTGTGAATTCCCTGGTCAGGCTTTCAAGATGGCCGGGACTGGACCTTATATTCAGGAGTGCATGGGCCAGTGAATTAGCTCACCTCGTTCAGGGTAGGAGGCCAGTACTCAGAGCCTGTGCAGCTCATTGTTTGGGGACCTGAATCAGGCCTGCATGTGTAATGAATCCCCTGGTTGGGAGGGCACTGACTTCGGCTTGCAGGCAGGGGAGTCACAGGCTTTCTGCTCAAGTGCAATGTGCATAAGGCTGTAGAATGGGTTTTGCCATGTGCTGTGGCCTCTGGTTAGGTTCCTTGGTTGGACAGACTGAAGGCTGGAATCAGTGATGAGTGGGGCTATGACTCAGACTCTCTGCCTGGGTGCTGAGGGAGAAACAGTTCCAAAACAGGAAAGGCTCTTGGATTATTGTCTTCACTCAAGCTGACCCTATCCCCGCCCCACCTCATCCCAAGTTTTCTGACCAAACAGAGCCACTGGCTTTGCTCTCCAAACTGTCAGCTCTGTCTGCTCTTTGGGTGGCCCAGCTCAATCTGTGTTTCCACTAGCCCTTCTGGTCAGATGGGACCAGCTGAAGCTCTCTCCAGCAGGTGGGGCTGTGTCTCACAACCCTGCAGAGCCGAGGCAGGAGAGGCGGGCCACCCCAGCTGCTCTCCCAGATGGGCTGGGCAGGAGAGGACAGGAACCACCCTCAGCCTGGGCTGTGAATGAGTCCCCCTGCTTGTGTTGCACAGCAAGCCTCTACACCCAGCACTGACTCTGCTCTGGGGGCAATCAGCTCTGCCGACCCTTCTGCCGACCCAGCTGGAGCACCCCTGGGCCACACAGCTTCCAGGAGTTGTCACCAGACTTCTGGTCAGATGGGACTGGAAGATCCTCTCCATAGCCCTGGGGGTGGGACTCAGCACTTTGCCTAGACATGGAAAAACAAGGCTCTGGGGCTGGCAAAATCTTTGTCCGATGATCCAAATAAGGCAGATCTGCACCCTGCTGAGTTCTCTGGTGCATCCTTGTCGTGATTCTGCAGTGGTCCCTGAAGTTCAGGGGGTGCTTCAGCCTCACCCCTGTTCTAGGACTCTCTCGATGGTGTTGCAAAGGGGTGCAAAGTCAGGAATCAGCACTGTGGCCACCTTGGTGATGTCACTCTCCTTGGATATGTAATCCACTAGGTAAAATATATACTTGCAGAGTCACATGTATTTTCACTTATTTGCGTGTACATCAACAGAGATAATAAATCAACAATTACATTTATGGTTATTTCTATTTCTGACTCAAATGCATGGGACACGTGTTGTGAATGAAGACACTAATTGAGAGTAACTAGAAACTAATAATGGATTGACAGAGCATCTCCAAAAGGAAATCCGTCTTGCTTTCAGGTACAACCATCCGAAGACACAATGGAGGGAGAGTTTGGAACAGAGACAAACTGGATTTGATGAAGGTAAAGGAAGAGAAAGAGAGGAAGGGAATAAAACTTGTCCTTGTCTTCACAGGGTCATCGACACGGATGAAGAAAATTACCAGGAGCAGGGGATTCCGGGGATGGCATAGTTGCGGCGACCTGCCCGTGTGGGGCAAGCCCTTCTCAGACGACGTCGATGCTCAAGGCAGCTTTCTCATTTCCAAGCTGGAAGTGCTTACTGATATTATGACTGTTTCCCTAAGCCCTTAGGTAGAACCGAGTCCCAGACTCACACCCTGCAGACACGCTTCCAAAGCTAGTGTATCATTTATGACAGAATCCAAGTTTTTACTCTCTACTTATATGTAGGAGAATTCTATTTGAGAGAGGAGATACTATAGGTAAGTAAGGAAATACGACTCATGCACGGATGGTAACAGTCTAATGGACAATCTAGGTAACCACAAAAATAGGTCAGCAGGTTCAAGGTTTGGGTTTCTAATTAGAGCTGTCTTTTTTCAAACATATTCCTTAGATAAAATAACAATGGGAAAAATACTAATGACGATTACTAATAGCACCACCAGTGGTCATAACAAAGGAAAACTGGCAAGGATGTCTAAGGATGGATGTAAAAAGCTGCACAGTTTTCATGGGACCAGAGCTGGACGCGGGATCGTGTCTAGAAATGTACATGCGGCCAATCCCATGAGGTGTCCCGCCAGCTATGTCTCCTGGTGGGAGAAGAGACAGGAAGACTCTGATCCAGATAAGACTGAAGGGAAATTAGCAACAAACTAGAAGAAGTTCACAGGAAGGGGGTCTTACCACAGCCTGAGATAACTCTGCCATCATATCCTAACGTCAAACAAATTGTTAAGTGTTGAAAAGTTTAGTTAAATTTATCGAGAGTTCTAACTTAAGGATATTTTAATTTTGTCTGCTTTTAGTGTCTAAGTATTCTCAGGTGGGAGCACATTTCCATGTGTCAGTTAAAAGCACAGAGCTGATGACTCTTCCCCTTACCACGTCTGGTACAGAAGGCACCCTACGGTGCAAATACTGTGTCTGACACACTCCCCAAAGGCTTTCCTTGTCGGCCGCGCTATCACTCAAGCTCATTGTATCTCTTTTGACACCAAACAGTGAATACAAAACCTTAATATTTGGGGGTGAGGGGGATAGTTGGGGTGAGCCGTGTCTGAATGTTTGTCAGCTCTTTAAAAGGGTGACAGGTGGATGAAATCACCATAGTGTAAGTTTGTCGCAGGTCACAGCAGGAGGCTGGCTGTCTCAACTTCTGCACGTTGGACATCTAGTTAGAAACTCCTAGTTCTACGCTCCGTTCTTAAATTCCCTACGAACACCGGACACGGTGCCATTTTCCACTTTATCCAAGCTCAGTTGAGGCTCAGATGTGGACCTCTCTAATTGCAACTCTTTTTTTTCTCTTAGCAGCCACGCTGTTGGTATTCAGGATTCACTGCCGTTTTTGTTTTGCTTTGGCTGCAAGGACCCTTCCAACGTTGTGATAGAGGCCCCACGGAATGATGTGATAGAGGCCCCACAGAATGAACTCTCTCTTGAGTCTGGTCTCCGGTTGGTCTGGCTAAGACTGTCTGAAACACAGACACGTTAACCTTCTAAGGATAATATTTGCATTTCATTAAGATTGATGAGAAGATAACGTTTTTATAAAGCGCTGAAAGTACAGCAGTGACTACGACCTGACCTTTGCTTTTGCAAAGGCTTTATAATTCCCTGGTGGAGAGAGGCATGGGATTCATTCCACGGGGCAGAGGGTAGCACGGGGCTCCACAGACGCTCACAGAAACCAGGGCAGAGAAGTAGATCGTGGAAATAAGTGCAGGCGAGGCTCATGCGTGAAGATATTTGGGAGAGCCTGGCAGATGAGTTAGCCTTTAGACTGAATCTTGAAAAGATGGGCATTCTGTGCTGGAAGAACTGTGGGAGGACTCTGTGGCAGACAGAAAGGAGGGAAGAAAGGTACTGATAAATACAGCTCACCCTGGAACGTGTCTTCTGAACCCAAGCCCATTCTAAGGGCTTTAACTATTGCCTTATTTAATCTTGCCAACCACCCAGTTAGGTAAGTGCTCCCTGCCACCACTTGATAGATAAGGAAGGCTGGAGATGTGGACAGTAATCTTCCCAAGTTTACAAAACCCCAAAGTGGTGAATGAGAGGCTGGACCCAGGAGGACACTCTCCAGGGTCTGTGCATGTGATTAATGAGCAACGGGATGGTATGAGCAGACTTTAGATGCATATGAAGAAGGGGACAACCAGATGTGTGAGGACACTCATGTGGTGTGCCTTGTCTCATCCTCAAGCTAAGGAGCTTGGAGTTTATCCAAATGGAGTTGATGGAGAATCATTACAGAATTTTAGAGCAAGAGAATTAAATGTGTTTTAGAAAAATGGTTCTAGGGACACCTGGATGCCTCAGTTGTTGCATGACTGTCTTTGGCTCAGGTCATGATCCCAGGATCCTAGGATCGAGCCCCACATTGGGCTCCCTGCTCAGCAGGAAGGCTGCTTCTCACTCTCCCACTCCCCCTGCTTGTGCTCCCTCTCTTGCTGTGTCTCCTTCTGTCAAATACATAAATAAATAACCTAAAAAAAGAAAGGAAGGAAGGAAGGAAGAAAAAGGAAAAT
Organism: Taxidea taxus jeffersonii; assembly: GCA_003697995.1. Taxonomy (NCBI): domain Eukaryota; kingdom Metazoa; phylum Chordata; class Mammalia; order Carnivora; family Mustelidae; genus Taxidea; species Taxidea taxus. Next base: position 52,196 of record ML106952.1, read on the forward strand.
GGTTCTGGCAGCCTCTGTGGATGGACCAAAAGAAGGGGGAGAAGTTACAGGACAATTGCAAAGGAAAAGCCAGGAGACACAGGTCTAAGTCTGCTGTCACTCATCAAGTCCAGCTATCTCCTCTGTAGAGTTAGTGAGGACCAAGGAGCCATAGTTTCAGGAGAAGACATCCTGGTGGTGGTGTTCTTTGGAACTTAGATGAGTTCCTCTTACTAGAGTTAAGGTGGGTGGGGATTGTGCTTATTAAGATCCCCTACCGAGGAGTGAGAAGAGAAGAGGCTCATCTTATCCCCACTCCTCTGCTCATATGTCCTTACACTCTCCTGGTATCTCTCCCCCTGCCTCAGTCCCTCACTCCTCTCCCTAACTTCTAAGCAGCCCCTTTATTTCACGAAATAAAATAAAATAAACAGACTCACTCTGACTCCTAGTCGCTTCCTAGCTCCCACCTTTAGCTTCCATTCCCTTCTCAGCCAAGTTGCTTGCAAGTGATAAAAGTGACATCTTCCTCCTCTCCCTTCCCGTCCTCACCTCCCGTGCATGTTTCTACCAGCCACCATCTGTGCTCTGCCTCCTCGGTGCCACAGAAATGACTCTGGCAAAGGGTAGCAAATTCATCATTCTCATCAGAGCTCCTAGGCACCCTCCAGCTCTTATCTTCCTGGGTCTCCACAATCACTCAGTATTCTAGAGCTTTCCTTGGCCATACTTCAATCTCCTTTCCAAAGTACACATGTATTCTGTAGTATTTTGTTTAACTACGGCACTGATGGGTGAGTTTTTGAAACTTCAGAGTCAGACCTCAATTGGAAGATTTTTTTTTTTGTCCGTTTGACTTTTAACAAATTCTATTTCCTAGAAATACAGCTTTCTCTCCCCTTTATTGGGAATGTCCTTAAGCCATTTCACAATTTCGGTAGAGAAAAAGCTATCTAAGAAAATAAAAAATTCATCCACCATCTCTGTGGACATAGCCTAATGGATGTTCTCCCCTTGTGGGGTGACCTGCCTCCCTCTCTCATTTTGGAGATGATTCACAAGGATGCAATGGTGTTACCCTCTCTTCTGTTTCCTCTGGGACCCAGAGAAGGGCGTTACCTCTCTACCTTAACAAACAAACAAACAAAAGTATGGAATACAAAGCATTAAACCATTCTCAAGGGGAGTTTCCCTCTACTTGCTCCATAGGGTGCTGCCCTATTCATGAACCATTTAACCAAACCAATTAGAGTTTCAGAAATTTCCCAAAGCCTGACCAATAGATAGAGTGAAAACTTCCTTACAACAATAGCTGCTCCTCATTATACAACTCTCTGTAAAGAATATATGGACCGAGCGTCATAACCCTACACTCCTCTTTCCAGAGTTTATCAACTTCTGATGAAGTTTCCAGATAAACAGACATGGTTTCATGACAAATGCTCTCTGTGTAAAGATTATAGAAGGATTCGCCTGTACCGTTGTGATGATGACATTTTTCCCTTATGATCTTTCTTCTACATAATGATTTCTACCTCATGTTGGGATCCTCCTTTCCATACCCTCAAAACTGGCATTCCCTGGGTTTTTTCCTTGGTCTGTTGGTCTCCTTTCTCTCATCATCCTGGGTGATCTTGGTAATTTTGAGGTTTTGATGGTATGTGTAGAGCGGCATTCACAGCCCCGCCCTGTCTCTCTACCTTTCTCTCTACCTGTGCTCCAAGCCATCACCTTCTGGATGCAGATACTCAGACAGGCCATGGGCTGGCCGGCTTATCCTACACATTGTAAACTGGACGTGTGATCTCCACAACTTCCCATCAGAACTGGTACCCTCCATATTCTCCCAATCTTAAATCTTAGTACTCTCAACGAGCCAATCACTCAAGTCAGAAATTTTAGAGTATTCCTAGGTAACTCTCCCGAAATGAACAATTCATTAACTATGCATATATCCCTTATCCCAGCTCTCCAGGAGACGTCCTTCCTCACAAATTCGTTTCCCACTCTTCCTGGGTCAACCTCTAACTCTAAGGTCAGAGCACAGGGAGACCCACTAGCCTATGCATAGGAGAATATGGAGAAAGGGAGGATTTTTCTTAAAGGTAATGGACATATTTTTGTAGCCTTATGTCCGGGATTTTTTCAATCACCATGTAGGGAAATTTGTGAGCAAAAATACTTGGATCCGATATGCATATTCTATTGATATTAGCCCAAAGAGACTGAAACTATGGTTTAAGAAGAAAGCACATGAGAAATATTACACCAAGTTCACTCTCAGAGAAGGAAAACAAATCCATAATTAAACTGGTAATTCACTTTCTGCATGACTTGCCTGACTCTACTATTAATTGGGTCAAATATATAAACTATAACATCAGTCACTTTACTAGAGGGAGGAAAATTCTCCCAGGATGTATTCTTTTTTTTTTTTTTAAGATTTTATTTATTTATTTGACAGACAGAGATCACAAGTAGGCAGAGAAGCAGGCATAGAGAAAAGGGGAAGCAGGCTCCCTGCTGAGAAGAGAGCCTGATGTGGGGCTTAATCCCAGGACCCTGGGATCATGACCTGAGCTGAAGGCAGAGGCTTAACCCAATGAGCTACCCAGGTGCCCCCCCCCCCCACCAGGATGTAGTCTATTTAACCAATATGTCACCCTGAAGCAGAACAATTTCCCTATATCTATTCATGTCAAGTTAACTTACTGATCATCTCGTTTTGATTCCTCATACGAATTCCCTATCAAAGAGCCCCTCCCCGCCCCCAACGGGAGAACAGTACAACTGAACAAAAACAGGGTGGTAAAAAGAAGAGCTTGCCTCCCATCCAGAGATACAAATGGGATTCAGTTGTGCACAAGATACCTGTGACTTTGTTTCCAAATTGGTAAAATTGAAACGTGTATGTCTATAACTTACTTCGTCCTGAGAACCTAGCTGTCACTTGGCCCATACAACTAAGTGTAAACCTTGGAAATGATTTAATGG